>JABFPJ010003864.1:0-15047 GCA_022817425.1 Gryon sp. ZL-2020
TAACGTGTTTTGACCAAAAAAATCATTCACAACAATGATTCCAAGGAACATAAAATAAACATTATATGCATGTTTTCATGAATAATTAAATTCATTATCATAAAGATAAAATTTACATATATAAATTCGATAATTTTATTATAATTAAAAAATGAAATGGAATTCTAATACAAGCAATATAACAAACAAACCTGTAGGTTATAAAAATGAGCGGCATTTTGAAATTAATTTCAAAATGGAGGGCGCGCTTCAATCACTAGTTCAGCAAAAAGTTGACATTAAAAACTGATTTTTCTTTAACCATAATATTCTCCCACAATCAAATAATGACATGATATATATTTTAGAATATTTAAATTAAAGTAAAAAATGTTAACTTTAAAAGAGACACTAGTTCCGGTATAGCAGACTTTAAGAATCACCTTAAGATATTACTAATAAGGGAGGTAAAAAAAGAAACGACAGTTATTTTAATATACATTATTGTTTATTTTGAATGACAGAACACATATCAGTGAGAAAATCAAAATTATTGTGTATTCTTGTTTCGGTTGTATTCCAACATTAATTAAAGAATTGCTTTTTGTGTATCATGGCAGTAACACTTGGTATTTGATTACAAATATAATCTACATTTTTTTTCATTTCTTTTTAGTATTTTTTTTTGTATTATTCTGTTAGGAACGCATTGACAAAAACATTCAGTTCGGTTGTTCAAAATGACACTCTGTCATGATTATTTTTACTATTTTTGTTAACATTTTGGAACATTTTTTATTATTATTTTGATAACATATGAGGTTTTTCATATGGCGCGCTTTGTAGACATTTTTTTAAACAAACGTCTACGCGTCGCTTACAAAAAATACTGCGCGTCGTTACATACATTATATATAACAACAAATCACATTTGTTTTTACGTTCAATCAACAATTATAGAAAATGTGTTCATTTTCTTTGTATTTCGACAATAATTGCCGATAAACGTTGAATACTGCTATTATCATTAAGTCACCCGTTTAAGTTTACTTTATATCAATTTTAATTCTTGGTTTCTGAATCACAAAAAAGGTTCGACAAAATACATTGTTTATTGCAAAATATTGCATACAGACAACACTGACACACGAAGAAATTATATCGTTGCATGAATAGTGTATTATTTAACTTGTGAGTTCACGCGTAGTAGAAGTTATCTCCTGAGCTCACGAGTTGAGTACGATATTTTTCCTTACGAGAGTGGGAGAAGTTATCATCTTCTGAGCTCACAAGTTAAAGTAATATACTGTTTTGTATTCTTCAGCTATGATTTTCATTAATTTCCTGCTGATAAAAATACTCTCCAATTCAGACCATGTTTTCGTCAACATTTGTTCAATGAATTACATTATTAATGTTATAATATTATTTTATTGACGAAAATCTTTTTTGCAAGAAATTTCCTTTTTAAATTGTTTATAAAATTGACTAATCAATTAAATATTAATAGAAAAATTAAAGAATTACATAAAGAATGTTAAACAATCATACAACGAATGATATCCTTTCGGTTACGGTTAATAATAAATTATATAATAGGGGTTGAAACATACACATATTTTTGCACGATTTCATCGAGGCCATTTGCTAAGAATGATTAAGTACATGATGAATGATTATAATATAATAAGTACACGTATATTTGATTACTTAAATTCCCAGGGCTTTGATACTTTCGGATTTACCCGCATCTGTTAAACATGTTCTAAAACTGTTGCGTGTGGGCGAGTGTGCTGTCGCTGTCATTAGATTCGCCAACACGTCATAATCTGTTGGGAGAAGAGCCTCAGTTAGTTTAGCATAATTATTATTTTCACTATGATTCATTTACTATATTTCCTTTGTAAATTGTTTCAATTACAGTGAGTCTGCTTAAACACTAAAAATACAAATTATTCAAACAAAAAGGACAAAACATATAGTTAATACATGTTTTTTAAATTTATTTTATAAACGTTAGATAAAAATGTAATCTAAAACAATACTAATTGTATCTTGACGTATATAGTTAAAAAATAAATTGACTTCATATATTCTGGACTAAAAAAATACTTGACTTTTGTTCAAGTGTATATAAAAATATATTGGAGAAGATATGTTCATTTTTCTGGAAGGTTATAATATATTTAACATGCTTTTAAAATGACACTGTTTAATAAATTGAATAAGTAAAATGCAAAAGAAAAAATAAAACATACATAACATCAATTAACATACATCAATATACTGCATGCAAAGTAAGTTAATTTTATTTGAAACATGAATGATCAGTTCTAACAGTGACAAAAATATTTCATTTTAAAAATGAAATTTGGAAGAAAAGCTAAATTTGTGATTAAAAGTAAAATGTTGACGTGTTTTAGAGTGATAATTATAGATCAATATAAAACAGCAGGAGCGAAAGATGATGTGACCACAATTGATATTAACAGATGTAGGTTCAAATACTCGAATTATTGTTAAGTATGTTTTTTTATATTTAAGTGACACATGGATATTCATTATAAGAATATACTTACAAACTTCTTCTTAAAAGTCTTAAAAATGTCAACAGTTAAGTAACACGGGCTAAACTTGGATAGTAGAGTGAATCCAGTATGTTATTTCATTTGTTTCCCCATTTTATAGAATAAATTTGTATTGTTTATTTTCAATTCATTTATCTATTTGAATGAAAGAATAATTGCATTTCTTCTGGATTGACTCTTGTTTGTTATTTGTACAGTGTTGTATAGCATACATAATAATTTGGGAACATTGAATTTGCAGATGAAAAAAATCAAATTTTCCCGTACCTTCGCTTTTGATTCTGTTTTCTTTTTGATTCTGTTTTTTTATCCCAACAGTTTATTTTCTCTCTCTTTCTTTGAATTGTGTGCATATGCTTGATTTGTACAAATTTTTAATTGTAAACTTTCGATTGACAGTGACTAAATAAATAAAAACAACAATGAATTTTCCCTAACAGTACTGTAAATTTTTCTTATAAACGATTTTAGGATAACAACATTAAGTACTTGGATTTAAATTAATGAATAGAATTCATGACATGAATAGTTACTTTCTTCTCATTTTACAGTACCGTGCAAATAAATAGTAAAAACGCCGGAATTCGTCATGATATTGATTATAACTAATAGTCATTATATCTAAATTATTTTCTTGAAATATGATTAACGAGTTACATGGTTTTTAATAACAGTGATCATTTCTGTTTGTACTTTCCGTGGTCGAGATTGGTTACAGGTGCTTTAAATCGTGATGGATTTGTATGTTATTTCTGAAAAAGAGTAACCAATATTCAAAATAACGTACACAGAACGAAAGTGAAAGAAGAGACGCACAAATTATAAACACTTGGAAAAAAATTATTTGGAAAATTTGTCATGATTAATTTATCATGATTAATAATTGTTGTAATCTTTTGTTGATAATAAAAAATTTATTTTATATAATTTGAAGATTTTCTTATAACTTATTTCCAAGTGAATGCAAAAGGTAAAGTAGAAAGCACAAAAAAAGGAGACTTAACAAAAAATCTTGAATTTAAATTTATTGAAGAATATATAAAAAGTGAAAGAGTAAATAAGCAAATAATTGGATCTTTAAAGAGGCAATTGAAATTGCATATTTGCAAGAATGATGCTTGTTAAATAAACGGAAACTTTGCCAACAAAAAAAGTCAAACAATAAAAACATACTGAAATAACAATGATAATAACTTAAGAGTGAATTAAATTGTGGTATAATGTAAGAATTCAATTCAACGGAAAAGCTTTTGCGTATAAAATGTCGATGAAATTTCACAAGTTTCGAATAGTGAAACCGTAATATAGTTTTAAAATCTTCAAATATACTGCACAGAAAATGCATACCGAAAAAAATTATATTGAATTGAACTTTTGTTACTTGATAAATATATAAGAAAGACAAGAAAATTATTTTTTATATATGCATACAAATTTGCTCTTTTTTTTTAAATTTCACATTTCATTAGAATTTCATGTAAAAATTGATATAAAAAATTTGATAGCCGAAAACAAATATTCGTATAATTTTGTATTAAAAACATAAAGCAGTATATTATTTTTCAATCACATCGAATGACAATGTTTCGATTTTTATTACCTATTTATTCCGCTACTTGATTCATACCCTCACACCTGCTACAATTTAAACAAAAACAGACTACAATAACTAAATTTAAATGTTGACGCTGAAACTGTATTTGCTAAAGTTTGAATAAGTTTTATCTCATTACTACTTTGTATTTTGAATGTTGCTTCTTCGTCAATATCTGAAATATTATTATAACGACTTACTGTTCGTTAAAACAAATATCTCACTTTTAAAATAATAATAAATAAATAATGTAACTTTTATATACAGTTTCTATGATGTATGTTTTTATAGCAAATTAAAAAGAATAACTATCGACAAAAAATATATACGAAAAAAGAAGTGTAACAATTTCCCAGTGTAGATTGTCAAAAGTAACTGCTTAAGGTGCCTACAATTGTACTACTGTGAATTTAGTTCAAACGATCCATTCGTCTAATGAATATTATTCATCATGATTCAACGATTGAATCTATACTTGACACAAGTTTACAACTTACTGTTCTGGAAGGACACGTGGCTTTGCGTAATCTCCCGGCCATTCGTATAAGTTCGGCAATGGACTGTCGTAATTTGCGTTATACATTTTGCTGCACACAAATTCTCGTTTATTCTTTGGTTCCGGATATTCGCTAGCTAAACCATCTAAACAAACAAAATTAGGCACAATTTATATAATAAAATAACTTTATCTTTCTCTCAATAAAATTATTTTTAATAGTAATAAATGTAAACTTTCAAATGTAAATTTTATTTAATTTCATCCAAACTATTGGCAAAAGTAAAAAAAGGATGTATTTTTAGTGTAGTTGAAAGCACAACTTACATTGCCTATAGGCATAGTCGGCAATTCTGACCGCAATTTCAATCGAACATTCTTTGATAGTGCTGAGCGGTGGATAGATACTGCCTTTTTCTAAATCGTCGTCAGTGACGTGATCGGCGACTGTTTGTGCCGAAATGAGGAAGAGTTCTTCCTTGATGTGATGACAGCCAGTGGCTATGACGCCCAGAGCAATTCCAGGGAAAATGTAAGCGTTATTTCCTTGTCCGGGTTTGTAGACTTTTCCGTTGTAATGCACCTCACCGAATGGTGATCCAGATGAGAATATACATCTGCCCTATTAACATCAAATTTTATTTCAACATAAAATGAAAGATCAATATCAAATGACTAAATTATTCAGAAATTTACATTTTTTATATCATTATGTTAAAAAAATTATAAAATTTTAAATGATTTATAAGGAAATCTGCGTATGCACGTGCAATGAATTCATAAAACATCGGGTAATAAATAATAATAGGATATTTACATCGGTATGATCATAAGCCTGTTGTGCAGTGCATTCGGCTTTGCTAGTTGGATTGCTCAAAGCAAAGATCAAAGGTCTGTCATTATTGTTTGCCATTTCTCTAAGTACTTCCGGTGTGAAAGCTCCAGCTGCTGCCGACGCACCTGTATAGATATTTAGATATTAGATTAAGCTTGTGCATTACTCAAAATAAAATAAAACTGAGATTTAGCGAGAGAGCTTATCTTTATCACGGAATAAGCAATTAATGCATTAAACATGCATTTCATTTACATTTTATTAACATTCCAGAAAAGGCATATAGTCAAAAAGTGAGATTAAACATGTCATTCAAAGTTATTTATTACTAAATAATACCAAATATTCAAGACAATAAGTATTATACATTGTAAATACTTACCAATTAAGACAGTTGGCTTAACTTCTTTAACAACGTCTATCAGTCTTTTCATAACTTTATGATCTTTTGCATACCAAATTTTATGCCCATGAAGATCACCCTCCGTACGATTTTTCGTCAATAATCCATCAATATCCATCATCCAAATTTTATTACGGGCTTCTTCTTCAGAACAGCCATCAGCTTCTAGTGCTTTTACACACAAATCCGCAATTCCTATTGCTGCCTAAAATGCCAGAGTATTTTTACTTTTAATCTAAATAGTACTTTTTTCATATTTAAATATTACTAAAAACTTTTTTTAACAATAATAATCGTCATAAAAGAGTTAGACTTTGTTTCCTAAAAAAAGAGAAGACCAAAAAGAAAGAAATAAAATTGTGTTATAACAATTAAACGGAAATGAGCGAGGAAATAACATCCGGGTTTGACGATCATTCTTTCAAATAACAAAAAATTGTCTTACTTCTCCAGCGCCAAGAAAAACGAATTTATTATCGGACATTTTCTTCTTCGTGATTCTTTTTGACGCGAGAATACCAGCAACCGCCACCGCTGCAGTACCCTGAATATCATCGTTGAACGTGCAGTATTTATCTCTGTACTTGTCCAAGAAGCGGAAGGCATTATGGTTTCCAAAGTCCTCGAACTAAAAGAGATTGCGCAGTTTCAACAAGGAATTCAACCGAAATCAATGTCATTTGTTGCAAAAGATTTAATGCAAATCAAAAGAATCGATAATAAAATTAATGCAATTCAATTTAATTTATTTTTATGTTCAACTTATTTTGTTAAATTGATTCAGCATTTCATTTGTTTCAATCAATATCTACTTTAATCAAGAATAATTGAAGAAAACGTTTCATACACTGAGAGCTTTTTGGGCCAGCGGTTCTCTTTTTCTGAGGCGAACTGATGTTCGCCCAAACAGAAGTCAACTGTTTATTTGGGCGAACGAGTCACCCAATTTGGGCGATTCAGTCGCCCAAACTGGGTGACTCGTTCGCCGCAATTAGAGAACAACAGTTCGCTTCAGAAAAAGAGAACCGCTGGCCCAAAAAGTTCTCAGTGTAAGAAAAAAACATGTTTATAATTATTTCTTCTGATTTTTTTTTCGAATTAAATATTGATGTTTCGTGTGATAAGTTAAATGAAATTTTGTGATTGTATTTGCATTGTCAAAGGCATGAAATTGACTTCAAAGACAGACATCTTGTTATCTCGTAACCTGTATAAGAACGTTCTGCCCGTATTTCTTGACGCATGCAGCCATGAACTCGTCAATCAGCTCATCGTATTCTGCGCCCTGGCTCCTTTGTTTGTTCAGTCCGATATAATGCGGGTCGTTTCTGAGCTGTTCGTTGTTCGTACCTACGTCGATAGTAATCGGAAGACATTGATGTGGCTTAATGCCCGCAAGGGCCGTGTACAAAGCCAATTTGCCCACGGGGATGCCCATGCCGCATGCTCCCAAGTCACCCAGGCCCAAAATGCGCTCACCGTCGGTCACACAAATTGCTCGCACTGCTTGCTCGGGCCTGAAACAATATTTAGTTTTTCAATGTAAAAAAACTAATTTATGGAAATACATTTTATAGCATATTAATTAAACGTTTAAGAAAGTTTAAAAGGCAAACAATTAAATAAAAAGCACAAAAATTTGGTTTCATTAAAATAATTTTAAAATGTTGTATTTTTAATGTTTGTTTCTTATTATTTTGAAATAAACATACAGATGTTAAATATAACAAAAAATAAAATATATTATGCAACAGAAATATTTTAAACAAACTAAAATAATAAATTAAAACTTGGAAGTTGTTATTATTTTAGTTTGTATTCTTCTTTTAATTATTATAACATAATAATTACAACACTTAATAAATTATGAAGTTATTGATAAAAAGAAATAGATAACTCAACATAAATTCAAGGCTTATTTGCGATTTGAATTAAATAATTTATTTCAAAGATTTTCTACATATACTCAATGTGAATGATATTTTCAAGTTTCATGATTCATTCATGGGTGAAATATCAACAACGTAAATCCTCTTAAAAAATTGCTATCAAATCTAATAAAGTCTTATCTGTCTAATCAGTATTTATACGATATATCAACCTTAAATAATCCACGTAAACTCATAATTTAAAGCAAACTAATACATTTTAATCAGTTAAAATCGACTAAAATTGCTTGCCGTCTTATCAGAAAATAGTTTGAATTCAGTATAAAACTGTATATATATTATTGAAATAAGAAAATTCAAGGATTTTTCATTTAAAATGTCAGTAAATTTTTATCTTAAAATAAAATTAAAAAATGTGTATATATTTTTTAATTTATTTTTAACTTTTTGTGAATAAAAGTAACGTAATAAAATAAAATATTCATTATTTAATTTTGATAATGTAGTGTAAAATATATATGAATTTAAAATATTTTACAAAATTAATAATGAACACGATGTGATAAAATTGATATATAGGAAAGACAATAGTAAAACCAATGAGACAACAGTAAAATGATTTTCAATTGGATATAGTACTTAATTTGTCTCATTGCCATACAAGTATTTACAGTAATATATTTGATAATAAAGAAGCTAAAGAATTAATCAATTTTATGATTTTTACGATATATTTCTGTTTAGTGTATTTTATTATAATGCAATGTATTTGGAGAAATATAATCTTTAAAATTTCAATAAAATATTTTTAAATGTTCATAGTTAAAAATTATTATTGATTTTTGTAATATTATAAAATTTTGAAATAATGCCCAGTGCGTTTCACTAATATTGAATTTGCAGCTGATAAGAAATTAAACGAATACTAGTTTTATGCAAATCTTTCTTGGCAAGTTTTACTGATTCACTTGAGTGTAATTTTTCACCACGCCTTTTTCTGATATTTTCTTTCTTCCTTCACCTTTATCTGTTTTAGTTACGTAAAGACCCTTAAGAAACTTCTTGTCTTCCAACATTATATATAAAATATATATGTTCAAATTTCTTAGTAATGAATAATAACTTTTCGGATATTAAAACACAGAAAATTTATTTGAAATGTAAAAAATGTATTTCTGAACTGAAATAAAATAATTTCTAGTTTAATTTGCCAATTTTCGCATCACTCGGCATCTGATCAAAACTTAACGTTGATTTCGAATTAATTAAAAAAGTAATGCATACATTACTTAAAAAATGTACCATTTTTTGTTACTTTTCTTGTTAGTAATGTTACAAAATAAATATTTATATAGATAACAAATTTTAGTTATCATGATTATTAACAAATTGTTATCTACTATTATGTTTCTGAGATTTAAAATATGAACAATTTTAAATGTTTAAATGTTTTAGAAGACCGTAAATCTTTTAAAAATATTTTAAAATGATCTATTAAGCCTAAGCCTGATAACGAAAAAATTGAAAATTTTTGTTTTCTAAATTAAACATATTATTTCACATAATTTAAAATAATACTTGAAAGATCATTTTATTTGTTTCATTCTTTATATTATCGTCTATGTCATATATCAATTTAGCAATTTTATGGATGAAATCGCAAATTCGTTTGACTGAACGTCAGTTCTTAGGACCTTGAACATAAACAGTAATGAGATGCAATGCTGCTAACCAGTTGTTGAGTATTTCGTAAATGTGTCCCTTGTCGTAGATGGTGATGAAGAGTCCACGAGGTCTTCGGTAGATGACGCCAAACTTTTGGCAGGCGAGCCCCACGGTTGGCGTGTAGACGATTGGCATCATTTGCTCGATATTCTCGCTCAACAGTCGGAAAAACAGTCTTTCGTTCCTCTCCTATATTATCCAATGCATTTTTGCGATTGTAGCTCATCTGAGTATCCATGCGCTTATGACCTTTTATCACTCACCTGAAGCTCCACCAGATACAGGTATCGATTCAAATCCTCCGTGTACTTCATGACCGAGGCCTTGCACAGAGCCAGCTGTTCTTCCTGGGTCTTGAATCGCGGCGGTTGCAAACCATGAATACCTAACGATATTCTCTCCTTCAAAGTAAACGCCAATCCCTGTACAAATAACATACGTATCCTTAATATTATTAAATATTTATAATTCATTAATTTGATGAAATTATTGAAATGCTGATTAGACAGCAATTTGAACATGGCTTACCTTGTTAAGTCGAGGATCTCTCAAGTGTCCAATACCCTTGACCATGTTGATAGGAATGACATCACCCGATAGCTCGTAGATATCTCTCTGTTGAACATCCTTGACGGCGTGATGTGCTGTTGGTAGCACCCACGCTCTTGCACCAGCTCCATTCCTGCTACAGGATGTTCTAGGACCAGATATATTCAAATCGTACTATATCAAGTTCAATAATATTTATTATAGTTTAATGTTAACACAAATGTACAAAATTTCTTGATAACTAAATAATTATGTATGACAACCTTTTCACTATATTAAGCATATTCTTCATTCTGTGTCAGATTGTTGAGATTACGTCAGAATATTCGAACTTTCGTAACTTGATTAAAAAATGATACTAAATCAAAGATGAATCAATATTATATACCGCAGATAATGATCAGCGGTATGTAATATAGTTCATGAACGTCAAATTTAGATTAGACAACAATTAATTATAAGTTTGATAAATTATTTATCGTGATTGAACGTAAAATTAATATCGCTCTTCCGCTTAACGGGACAAGTGCAAACAAAAAGTGACTTAATCAAACATCTGGCGTGTGTAAAGACTTTTTAGATAATAATAATCATAATTATGGAAACAAGTGTACTCGTTTATCTGGCAACTGGCCTCATCGCTTTAGAACTAAAAGTTCAAAGCCAACGACTCGTTATTGAATTAAAATTACAGTTAGATACAAATTACCATTTAAGTGATTTCTTCTTCTTTCTTTTTCTTTGTCTTTTGTCCCCTCGTATTTCTGATAAGATTTCCTTATCAGTGCTTGACTTCTTTTAAATCTTATTTCACATTTTTTTTATTTTGTTGTCATGCATGAATGACAAGTTATAAAGACATCAAGGAAAATTCTTTGATTTTAAAAACTTAACATTTTTTAACTATTATATTGTATTTTATATTTAGATATATTCATTCATTTCGATTGAATTAATCAAAAGCATGAAGAACAAAAAATGATAATTCTTTGGGGTGAATTATTAACATAAAAAAAGGAAAATGGTAGGCTTTTTTGTATTATTTGTATCATGATAATAAACGAGCATTTTAAATGATTCGTCCTTCGTTGTTTTAGTACATTTGCTTTAGCATTGGCGAAATAAGTCCAAGTTCACGGAAATACTTAGACCATTTTTTTGCATTATATAATGCTCCAAAAGCATTGCAATATCTATTATTATTATCTTAATGGCGTCAATCCAACAACGCGACGAAATTATTTTTTTCTTTTTTGTATAGAATAATGATGATTTTGCTTAATCAAACATTCCTATTTTTAATTTATTGAAATTATCTTTTTTTTGAAATAATATTTCATATCAAATAAATGAATATCATTGACTAGTATTATAATAATGTTAAACTCGTAAATCGCATAGAATTATATTAATTATAGTTGCTTAAGTCAGCGGAAAGCACTGTCTCTTTATAAATGATTTGATTAAGTATCATTGAATGTGATATTAATTTGAACATTCAATTGTTAACAATCATATACATTCGTATCTGCGTTGACATGCACGAATAATTTGTCGTATCTTCAACGCACACGGCAGATTTGTTATCAACATTGTTCGGGAACAAAGTTTTGTGCACAGATAAATGGCAATGCAACGTGACGTTGTTTTATCTATGTCCGCAGTGTGCATGTCCATGCACACTTGTTGCACATATAAATGTCGAGCACACGTCTTTTCTCTTCTTTCTTCTTCCTTCATAATTAATGACTTCTATTTTCTTTTCTCACGTTTTTTTTCTTAGTCTTATAATATATAATTTCTCGTCAAGTCTCAACAGCTCTAAAGTCTGATTAAACGAATAAATAATGAATGATTTTTTTCAAAAGAAGAAAAACTGTTGTTTTGATTTTTTCTTGATGCTGTCAAGATTTTTTTCAGTTTTGATAATAAATTTCTGTTTAAAAACTTAAAAAATAAATGCTTATTTCTAAATAAAAGAAGATGAAAATAAAAAACTAAACAACTGAGTTCAACCCTGAATAAGCTCGTATATTATTTTCGCGCTTACAATTCATTTTGTTGGATACAATTCATGTGTTGGACAGAAGACAGCATTGCTTTTAAGCAAGAGAAGTCTTTTGCCAGCGCATCAATTTTTCCCTGTCATGTTCAATGTGTTTTATAAATGTATCAACACACAAAATTTAATTTACGTTTGATAAATGTTTAGCTTATAAAACTATAAAAAAATTATAATTCACATAAAAGCAAAATTAATAATTGATTATTCATTTATTCTGAGACAAATGAAATTCGATCATTACACATTATTCGCTAATATATATAAAAGATATATATATATAGAAGATGTAAATTTCGATTGATACGATATAGTTAGAAACAAAACTGGCCCTTAAACCAATTCCGTCATTTATTTTATTCTCGAATGCACACGACCTACTAATACACATGCACACATACATGCACTGTATATCTTCTCTTGAATGAGTGAATACATCCAAGTGTCAATGGAACGTGCTTGTTAAATGCTAATCGATTCATTCGACTGAGAATTTCAAGTACAGTATCGCTAAGCATTTAACCAATACCACAGATTGTTAGGGCGCGACAAAACACTTTAAGCAGACAGTAGACACTTGCGAACTTATGAACAAGTTCTTGTCCATAAGTTCAAATTCAACCCTCAGTAAGATCAACCAGAGTTATCTTTAAATAAAAATGTATTTTATTTATAAACAAATATTCAACAAATGAAGTTAATTTTGTATTAAACACATTAATTTATCCAGATTATTACTTTATTTGATAATAAAATTAAAATGATTTGAATAGTGAAATTGAGACTAACATCTTTTTAACATAGTAGTTGTCTTCACAGATGGTTGACTGACTAGGATTTTATCGAAAAACGTTCAGAGGCTAACATAAATATGAGCAAGATGGATTTTTCGTAATCCACACCGAGGGGGTAATGAGGTATAGCCGATGCATGAGCTAGTTCGGTTGCAGTTGAAATATAGCTGCGATAAATATTCGCAAGAAATTGTACTGATACGCACGTCACAGAGAAATATCATCCGGTGTTCCCTCTCTTTTTTTGTCATGAATTGTAACCCGAACATTATTCCGGCATACAAATTACTACACACACTTTTTTATGTTTCCGAACTTTTTTTTTGCAGTGAAACAAAGATTTACCGATGGTTTTATTGTTTGTTCCCATTTAAAGTGAATTTTTTGTCCACTTTGGCGTGATTGAGTTTACTTATATAATGAGAAATCAGAAAATAGCAATTTTTGTTAGCTGTGTTATACTAAGAAAAATATTTTCGCGAAAATGATTACACTTGATAGTTAAGTGAGAATAAAATCTTTCTTTTGCAATTTTGCGCAATATTAATAAAAGACAAAATATCAAAATTATTAATGTACAACATGGTAATAATTCGAATAATTCTAATAGTTTATTCTTAATTGTAATTCTAAAAATGATAAAAAACAGAATACTTTTGTATGTAGTTTTGTAATAATAACAATAACCGCACAAAAACGATCGTTCTTTTGTACTTTTCCAGAGACACTACTGTGTCTCTTGATAATAATAACAATAATAATAATAATAATAATAATATAATAATAATATAATAATAATAATAATAATAGAAATAATTTAATTACAGTAGTAATTAATAATAATTTAATAATAGTAACTTTTGTTACACTTCCAGCATCACAATTATTACTACAGCTTTTTAGTAATTTTCAGTAAACATTTATTTTTCGTTTAATTAGGTTACTTTTACGACAGCAATAGTATATTACTTAACTAATGAATTCAGTAGAGGCTTTTCCCACGAGTGAGAAAGCCTCAATATTTAAGTATAATATTTTTCCTTGTGAGAGTGGGAAAAGTAACCACTTTTCGACACGAGTAAGGAAAAAATTCTTTTGATGGAAGAATGAAATATTGATCTCGATGTATATATGCCCCTTTTTATTTGATCACGTTACGATGAATACAGTGACAATATTAACAGTGACAAGAGCTTGATATATTGTATAATTGACATTTTACATGATGGAACAAAGCAAATGTTATTGTTAATTGATTTGATAAATGGTAAACGGAATTTTAAATGTACATTTTCTTTTGAATATATAAAATTGCCTTGTTATAAATAGAAATAAAGGTAACAGAAACAATGCTTTTGTTAAAATATACTTTTTTATAATTATTATAATTCTTATTAAAATTTTTACTTAAAAATATGATACTGTTAAAAATGTAATCCTACTTCCTACTAATATATAAATTTCAATCTATGTCTGTCTATTTGTCTGTTTGTCTGTGTGTCTGTTACCTCATCACGGCCAAACTATTGGACCGATTTAGTTCAAATTAGTTCCAAATTAAAACTTATACTTTTCTAACTGTCATAGGCTATATAAAGTAGTAATAATAATTTTGATTTATAAGTGTCATAGGAGGGGGGTGGTCGTCAGATGGATTTACAAGAAAATTGTAAAGCCGACCAATTTAATAAAATTGCGTGTTTTAACGTGTTTTATCGCGAGTGTCAATTATTTTATATTAATGATAATGCTTATTATAAGATATTTTTTGACTTTTTTCTCTGATATAATCAGACGTTTTAATTGAAGAGCATTTTGAATTATTTTTTTCTTTTTTTTATTTTTACCTATTTTTATTTATTTTTTTATTTAAACTTTGTCAATTCCCAATGAAACTAGCTTTGGCAATGACCATTAACAAATCTCAGGGCCAAACAATGAAATTTGCTGGTATTCATCTTGAGACACCGTGTTTTTCACATGGACAATTATATGTTGCATGCTCCCAGGGTATCAGATCCAGAAAATTTTATTATTCATTTATTATTCACTATTTACGCACAAAATAATTCTACGAAAAATGTTGTTTATCGCAACGCATTATTATAACATCTGTATTTATATATGTTTCAA
>JABFPJ010003865.1:0-15046 GCA_022817425.1 Gryon sp. ZL-2020
GATCATGTTCAAGAGTGGCTCAACCGATGGCAAACTTGTGGCTCACACCGTGGCAAAGATAAAGGTCTGTTTGAGCGTACTAAATTGGAATCCACGGTCTGGCAAATACGTGGCTTAACATGTGTTAAAAGTAAACAATGACTGAGCACGATGATAACTTGTGGCCCAACCTTTGGCATACTCATGGCTCAAAATACTGCAAAATTGCGTAGAAATTTATGCCTAATAGATTGTGGCCCAGTCTCTCGCACACTTGTGACCCAGCATATATCGGAGGACAGGTTGATCATGTTCAAGAGTGGCTCAACCGATGGCAAACTTGTGGCTCACACCGTGGCAAAAATAAAGGTCTGTTTGAGCGTACTAAATTGGAATCCACGATCTGGCAAATACATGGCTTAACTCGTGTTAAAATTAAACAATGACTGAGCACGACGATAACTTGTGGCCCAACCTTTGGCATACTTATGGCTCAAAATACTGCAAGATTGCGGAGAAATTTATGCCTAATAGATTGTGGCCCAGTCTCTCGCACACTTGTGACCCGGCATATATCGAAGGATAAGCAGGTGTTCAGGATGTTCAGGTGTGGCCCTACTGATGGCAAACTTGTGGCTCACACCGTGGTAAAGATAAATGTCTTTTTCAGCGTACTAATCTGGAATCCAAGGTCTGGCAAATAAGTGGATTAACATGTGTTAATTTTGTTAGTTAGGAAATAGTTAGTAAATAAGTGGTTTAACATGTGTTAAACTTTTAGAATGACTCAGCACGACGATAATGTGTGGCCCAACATTTGGAATACTTGTGGCTGATTATATAATGCAATTTGTAATGCATTCAATTTGTCAAGTCGTGGCTTAGCCCTTTATAAACTTGTGGCTAAAAGTATGGCGATTTTCCTGTGGCTCGTAATATTTTAAACTTGGCGAATAGTTTTAAACTCATTCAATTGTGGCATGACACATAGTAAACTTGTGGCATATGCCACATAGTATGTGGCATATAATCATTCAATAATTGGTTCCAGTCGTTAAACTATGCGCGATTTCTAATAAACTTGTAGCTTAAAATATTAACCTACAGTTTTAACTATACATTATTTAACTACAGCATTGAACTATAGCAAGACCTAAAGCTCAGCCCCATGGAATACTCATCACTAAACCCTGTTATTTGCTTACTTTATTTGATCACATTATTTGCTAAATTGTCAGAAAAATATAATGTTTTTAAATAATGTAATACCATTTTTATTTTCTGTATAATTAATGTAAACATTAAATCGACAGAGTGATTTTAGTGCTATGAACTGGGACTCGATTTACAGCAATGTATTCAAAATTCAGCAGATTTAACTGCGGTCTAAAATCTTGTATATTCACAACTTAAAGAAAGTGACCACTTCTTTTTCAGCAAATTTCACTATTCGAAGTTGCAGCATAGTAAACTCAGCTTCCAGCAAGTTTGTGGTTGATTAATCATATATCATAAGGAACCGTTTGACACACAACACCGTGACCTTCCTCCTTTAACGCACTTATGGTACAAAATGTGGCAAATCTAAAAATAACTTTCAGCATACTGGTTTATGGACAGGCTCTTCCAAGCTTATGGCTTGAAATGTTATACTTTCCAACCTGTAAAGTTAGAAACATTTTACAAGCATAATTTGATATTAAAACATGTACTTTGGGATGTACTGTCTAATAACAATAATAAAAATAACTAGTACGATATAATAACTTAACACATATTTAGACATTAGACGCATAAAAGAATTAACACAAATAATAAAATTGGTTACATTTGATTTGATTTGAAGTCTAGTTAATGTCACCAGAATACTGATGAGAATGATAATATTAATTAAGAATGGTAATATTAATACAAATTCTTGTATCATTATCCAAAAGATCAAGGTAGAGACATATTTAATCATTTTTTAATTGATTGTACGTATTTCTATTTATGTTTTAAAATTATATAATATTTATTATATTTATTATTTTTTAATTATATTATATATTTAATGTATTTTATATATAATATAATTATATATATTATGTATATGTATATATATATTACATATTATATATATTTTAACATATTATATATTTAATATTATACTTTATTATTCAATGAATTAATATAACCTTGAATCAAAGTAATTGTATAGATAAATAATAATTTAGATAAATGTAGAATCGGAAACGCATAATTGATATAACTAATGATAACATAATTGCGCAAAGACTTGCGTTAATATACTAAAATTAATATATTAGTAAATCAAATATATTTAATATGTAAAATATGATATTACTCGCATATTTTTTCACACATTATATAATTGGAAGATATGGAGGTATTTTAAATTAAGCGATCAGTTGCCATTAGTTTGACAGTATTTAATAAATTAGTAATAAGTATTTCAAGTATTATTTTTTAGCACAATGTGAATTATGTTGTTGCTGAAATTTTACATTGTAAATCACAAACTCATTTGTATAATCATTAAACGCCTATTCTCGAAAACATTATGTGATAATTTGATACAAAGACTGTAAATTACTAGTAAGTAATATTAATTATAAGTCAACTCTCTGTTAATTATAATTATTATAATTAAAATATTGTAAATATATTTGTAACTCATTCAAATTCTCTTGAATTTACAGGTTTAGCAATGTATGTCTGATTTGTATTTTTAATAGGCATGTAAAAGCAAACTGTCTTTATATTATTCACATTTACAAATTCTACGTCTAAGTTTTTGTGAATTAATTTGTAAATGTGAGGTATCATAGATTCTTCAAAATCTGTCTCGAATGCAGTTTCTACTGTACAATTATTTATAAGAGCATAATGATCTGCTTGACAATGACATAATAATGCACAATCACAATGCTGATTTCTTATAAAATACTGTACAATACCTATTTTTTCTTCGTCATTGTCGAGGTACGTTGTACAATAATTAATAGAACGTCTAGCGCGTCTGTACGATTTCGAGACATATAAATACTTGTTTTTTAAGAGACGTTTAAACAAAAATACGCGACCTCTTTCAATGTTGGCGTTCTGCATTAATTCTAATAAATTTGCTGGATGATTTCTAATAATGCACGGTCCGACAATGTATGTGAACAAGTCAATTTCGTGTCGCTTCATTCTTCCTATCTTGTAATGAATATTCTTGCAAAAATGATATGCTTGTCTGCACTCATTCAATTTTTCTCGGTTCAACGTTTCCATGGCCAAAAATGCTGATAACGACCGACAAATTTGTATGTGCGGAGAATTCGTACCTGTGACAAGTCGTTTCATTTTTCCATTCATATCCTCAAAAGGAAAACAGGAAGTTACCCAAAGCGGTCCGAACAAGGTGACATTCTCAGATAAGTGCCGAATTAAATGTAAATTTATTGTCATATGACGAATGCCAAATATTTCTTGAAACTGCCGTAAGAACTCTTCTAAAGCACGAATTGCCAAATACAGTGCGTTTTGTGAAACTGAATCACTATATAACAAGGATATACCTAAAACTAAAAGTTTCCACATGTAAAATTCACGTTCGGTTATAATATCTTTTAAAATGGCCACTGAAAAATAAAATAACCAATTCTTAAACTCATGACCTTTCCAGTAAACTAAGTGTCTCTGTATTGATCGTGGATTACGCTGTATATGCGACGGTGGTGACATAGCTAGAAGACGCTCATCTACTAACTCTATTTCCTCATTAGATTTTCCAAATCCAAAGTGTCGCTTAGTTTTGTTAAACCATAAGTTTAGAATTTTTGCAACGACGCCTTCGAATACGCAATGCATCGGGTCTGCTACTGTTGTTTCCAGGAATTTGTATGCTATAACTGAAATTAATGATTTGCCCTTCACTCCGTATACCGGTCCATTGGAATCGATTGCTTGTTGAACATATATTTCATGTTCTTCTGGCGTTCGTAGGTTCACTTCTTCTTCGCAATTGTAACACCGTACATTCATCGTTCCAGGCGCAATCTCTCCTTTTTGAGTACATCGTTGACATCCAAATTCGCCGTTAAACTGATGCATATTTAGAAATAAAGCCTTTGCAGGAGAATCGCATAGTCCACATATTGTAATTGCTTGAACAGTGATTGGATCATTTCTACCAGGAATAACAAATTGAACACCAGCGGCTAAGGGTTCTAAGTTATTGTATAAAGACTGCAAGATCTTGTCCACTTTAGGATGCTCCTCTCCGAACCACAATTCAACTAGCAACATGTTTTCCATCTTCATCCTTTCATTATATGGCAATTCATTTATTACTAGGTAAATTGGCCAAATTTCATATCTAGTTTTGAATACCTTGAATCCGTCAGTATACCAAGTGAAAGAAATGTTGTTTGGATCACTTAATAACTGACCTTCGACACTTAACTCTTTGTAAATTTGACCATCATATACATCGTTATAATCAGCATTGTCTTGTCGTTGAAATCTTTGAGCTAACAACTCCGTGAAACCTGGTCGTTTATACAATCTCTTTAGCTGTTCGATTACAGGAATCTCAATAAAATATGATGCTTTTGATGATTCTTGACATTCACAGGTTTGTCCTTCATTTTCAAGGTCAGCATAACAGAAAACGCAGTAGTAATGCCGAATGATTGATATATAAACATCTTCAAAATATTGAAAAAATTTATATGTACTTCGTGCACTTAAATTTGGGACCGGTAGATGAAGTGAAATCAACTTAAGTAAATCAGCAAGTAAGACTTTTGTAATCTTATGCCGATATGCAAAATTCAGAATTGCTAAAAAGCTTTCGCATTTCGTGATCGGAGCTCCTTCATATAAATCATCATCATCATCATCGTCTTCGTTGTTAGCTTGATTCAGCTCAAGTTGATCATTGTTTATGTTGAAATGATCTAAAAATTATTATCAATTATTAATCTAAATTGAACATCAAATATATTGACGAAATATCACGCCAAAGAAGATTTTTTTAATTATAAAAATTAATATGTTACATTTAATGATCATGAAAACATTGTTCAATTTAAAAAAGTTCCAACGATTACATTAATCATTATGTATTTAGAAATTTGATTAAAAATGTAGATATATTAAGTATAACACAAATATGTTGTTAATAAACAATGTAATGAAAGGTTAATTAGAAAAATATACTTATTAAAATCGTTTGGACATATTCAAAATTTCATTATAAAAAATTAAAATTCGGTAAAAATCTTTGATCATAAAAAAATTTAATAGTGACAATTTCGTGATGAAACTTGTAGATAAAACTTTGTATCTTTACATTATTAAGAATATATAACTAAACTTGCCAAAATAATCATCTTCACTTTCTGATCCAGTGCTACCTATCTCAACGTCAGTTGACATTATTGAATCGACGCTTCTATCATCTCTATGCTCAATGTTTTCTAATCTTTCTTCAATTTCAGTTTCGTGTAAATCTACTTCATTTTCTAATTCTTCTACCGGGTATTCCTCAGCATCAATACTTCCTGGTATATTAATTATGGTATCATTGCGAGATATCTCAGGTTCATTGGAGGATGTTTCTGCCCTACTACAAGATGCCATAGGTTCACTAAAATAAAACAATTGCTATTTATTCATCTAAAATATTAATAAAAAATAGCCGTTCTAATTATTGAAATGGTAAGTTTAACGTGGTTCTTTCATTATGTGTTATACTATTAGAATTAAATTAATTAGAATTAAAATTTGTGTATACATATTTCTTTTAAATAGTAATACATATGCATGCAAAATTTTAAGATTTAGTTTGGAAATCGAGATATTAAACTTTAAAGTAACAGAAAAATAAGCCGTAAGTGCTTTATCATACACCACACTTTATTGAAAATTATAAATGAATGCAACGAAGGCTATAATAAACGGTCCCGAAAATTTGATAACGATTTACAGATCCAGTTAGGAATAATATTAACTCAACTACTTTTCACAAAATGTCATAATCGCGAACGCGTATCGCATCGTATGCGATTTTTTGCATAGAACGATCAAAATTTGTTAGTAAAAAAAAGTTATTTTCACTTATTATATGAGTATTGCATATGTTAATGAATTTGCAACAGGTATTAAATCAATTTTGGCTAAAAAATGGGAAAATAATACAAAACGAACGAACAAAAAAATTAACAAAACGAACTAAACAGGGCGATTAATTTTTGCGACAGATTTTATTGTTAAAAAATATATTAGAAATTATGATTTCTGCTAGAAAATTAATAAATACTCTAACATGAACATTATGAAATTAAAAAACATAACAAACATTTTTTTGTAAATGACCAATAGAACCTTAACATCATATATTATTATCATATTAACAAAATGTTACCCATATATTTGCAATATATTAACATTCTATTACGAATATATTTGTAATTTTGATAATTAATAAGATTTTTATTACGGCATTAATAAATATATGAATTTCATTTACATTTTACTTTCTGAATTTAGTAAAGCGATGTTTCATGAAACTTACTTTTGGACTAGTTGATAATCTACATCAATTTCTTCAACTTCTTCGTCCTCATGCGTTTCTCGAAATCGTTTTAATGTCCTTTTGAACGTTCTTCGAGAACTCATTATAGAAATTGTAATGTTTAAAATGTCTTCATAAATTCATCACAATTAACACTAAAAAATAAAGAATTGTACAATGAATTGAAAGCAAAAAAAAAATTTAATAATAAATATAAGTAAGCTTATATACTTACGCAAAATTGAAATTAATTGTTAATTATATTTATTGAAACATATTTATAACATTTATTAATTAAAGAACTTATTCAAATATAAATTTAATGTCTAATAAAATTAACAAAACGAGCGTTTCCACATAACACGATAGCACACCTCAAAAGAAAATCGCTTTACCGTTATAACTAGAAATTCAAAATTTTTGAAACAGAAAATACCAAATGATACAGAAGCGTATGTTTCATGCAAAAGTGAACTTTTCTTATTTTGAAAATGAATATTTATTCGGAATAAAATAATAAACACATTCTGCTGCAACGGATTAAGTATATTTTGCGAAATTTATTTTTTCATTCAATAAAATAATTTGTGAGCACAAATACAAAACGATAATTTATTATAAAGACAATGCTCAAAATGACATAATTGGAACAATTATAATGTTAATTATAAATAAGGATACTAATAATTTTATTTTCTCAAATCAATTTCGTAAGTTATTAATTACAAAATACAATTCTTAATTGTAGCTATTCTATATGTAGAAATATAATTATTATTGTAAAGTGCAATACGAATAAAATATAAGTAACAAATAAGTAATTCCATAATTTTAGGCAAAAATGAAATTTAATTTATTTATTGGACAAAATCCATTGTATTAATTTATCAATGATTTATAAAATATAGATAATGATATATTTATGTACATATAAAATTGGCATACCTGATATAAAAAGTAAACTATCTTATTTTATAATAATAATATCATATTAGTAATTATTAAACTTATTATTCTAATGATTTTCTTTCAATATTTTCACTAAATGTAAATCTATACAAAAATGTTATTATTAAAACAAGTATTTTTTAATTTTTATTAATTAATATATACTCTTTAAAAAATATATATTTTTTTGAATGTGTTGTTTTAATTTTGAATATTTAATACTTTCACGTTGCTATGCAACGTTGATTGTTTATACGACAACGTTACTATGTCATTAAACAAATGAAAAATACATTTGCAAAAAAGTTTTTGCACAGAACCGATAGTTAGAAGTTTTTTTGTCGAGGATCGGAGATTCAGGAGATTTAATTTGAAAATGCAGAAATACGCACTAGTTTATTGGTGCCGCGATAATAGTACATCTATTTTAGAAACTGCAAATTTTCGAAATTATATTGATCTTAATGAAATAAAATGGATACCTTATGGAAATTCTAAGTTTAAAGGGAAAGTGCTATTGTATTCAGGTATGAACAATTTAATATAACATAAAATCATTCCCACAGCCAATTTAAATTCTTCTATAATCATTTGATTACTCTTTTTTAAAGCAAAATAAAACTTAAAACGTAACGATAAATAATTATTATATACAATCATTATATAATGATATAAATATAAAATACTAAAAGTCTTGTAATTGCTTGCAAATTTTTGATAAACAAACAATTGATTAAAAATTGTTTCAAGTTTAAGGATAATCGCAAATAGTGTCCTGTATAATGCCAGCATATCCAAGCCTACTTGTTATTTTTCATTCAGAAACTGAAAAAAAAACATTATTATAATCATTAAAAAAATGTTGTACAAAAAGTACAATATAAAAGAATCCTAAAATAAAAAATGCTCACATTACTGTCATAAATTTGTTTGTACTCTCTAAGCTAAAACAAGTATGTGTTTCATTTCTTTGTAAATTCTAACCCTCCGTTTGCAATGATATATTTAGAAAGTAAGCACCGAAATACATCTTGTTGTCAATCGGTATATATATGTAATGTTTTTATTATAACATTATCATTCCACACATATTTGCACATAATAACAAGTATTTACGTGACATATCGCCAATTGAGCAAATCATTGTAGTATAAATCGCAATCGATTAAGCAAAATGTAAACAAAATCAATCAATAACATTAAAGCGCACTTTCATCGTCTGAGACTATGTCAGGCTTCTGCTACCACGGAGCTAGTGTGTCTTTATAGTTCCGCCGTCTGAGATCTACGAGCGCCACGCGCATTATTAACATGTGACATCTTCACTTTCATCTCAAACTACCTTACTTACAGCGTCAATAACTGTTTTAATGACAGCTGATTCTATAAATCATCAACCTAAATACTTTAACGTGGTTCATAGTAGAATAGCGTTACGACTTTAAGCATCACCTGTTAAGTTTAATTCAGTTTAAATTTTTATGTACATAACCAACATACTTTCGAATTTATTGATGTGATAAAAATGATGTTTAAAATGTGATCATCTGTGATATAGTTTGACATGTACATTAACATATGTTAAATGAATTGCGAAACCGCAAGTAATATTTGTAATTATTTACGATTTGCAAACCTGGAAAAGCTATGCTATTAACATGGTTAATAGCTTATGGATTTCATTATATTTCAATCATCTTACAGCTCATATGCTGCAATGGATATTTTCTTAAAGGCAGGGGCAATTTCTTTTTTTTTTCTTTTTAAATTTGTAATTAGTGTCTTATTTAAATTAAAAGGTCAGAACTTTTAATTTTACATTTAAACAGGCATATGATTGCAATTTTCTTAATTTATCTCTACTTATATTCATACAAAGTTGTGGAAAGTAGTTTATTTTGGTTTAAAAAATTTTAAATGAACAATAAATATCATTTTTATTTTTGTGGAACGTGCGTAAATAGACTTTAATCACGCTTCACAAATATAAAAGATATCGCTTTTTACTCATGTGACCGTTTGCGGCTAACTTTACTCGTAAAGAAATACACTTATTAATAACAAAATATAATAAAAATAATTAATTAGTAGTAATTTAAATAAATATAAATTATTTATTAAAATATAAAATTAGATTACAATTTAATACAAGACTATTCTACATGTGTATACAATATTTTCAGACGATGAAAAGTTTCTGATGAGAAGCATGAGGTATGTAACCAAGGAGGGAGATTTGCTGAAAAATTCAAGCTCAGAATTAAATGTAGATAAAACAAAAAGCTTGTTCGGTAAATATTGAAACGCTTAAAATAATTTTACATTGTAATTTAAAAAAAAGGTTGCAGTAAAATAATTATTAAAATTCAGACTATATCACAATATAATATTTTAAATATTTTTTAATTTGAATATTATTTCATTTCCGTCGTATACTTTCACGTATAATTCACATTAATTATATTATAAAATATCTAAGTAATAAGACGAACAAAAAATGATGTTGAATTATATTTAAAAACTAAATGTACAGATGTAGCTAATCGGGGAAGATCAATTATGAAGAAGCGAAATGATGTGGAAAGAGGTGAAAATGTTTAAGTAATATTTAAATAAAAAATAGATTTAAAAAACATTTTTAACTAATTAATTGTTATTAATTTAAAAGGTGACAATGAGGATATAGAAATTGCGGTGAAGAGACAGAAAGAGAGGGAAGACAGTGTTGAGAATGATGTCAAATCATTGAGTAAAAATACAAAAACGGATTCAATTGTTATGCACAACAAGAAAATTATGTTAAAAAAGGGTAATTCTTTTCTTATATTTTTTGTTTTATAAATTCATATTTTCAACCGATTATTTATGGAACTTGTACTGTCTTAATTCAAAGTTATTTAGTATTAGCACTGTTATATCACTTTCCTTTTATTGATACTATTTTAAAAAATTTTATCCTTATTTTTGTATTAAGTGGACTGTCCTTGTGACCGATTTTCTTATTATATGATTAGTAGTCGCATATGCTTCATCTTAGTAGTACTTTGTTAATATCGACAATTACACTCCTTATATATAACCGGAAAACTTCAGTCGTTTGGATGATGGCATGACGTTGGCAAAGTCGTTTCGACATTGTACATCAACAGCGGGCCGACATTAGCTTTGACGTTGGCGTATTACGCTCGTCAGCGTTGTTTTACAACATTTTCCCTATGTTGCACTCCAACGTTTTTCCAACCTCGGTTTATGCATCTTGTTTCAATGTTTTTTGCGAATATTGTTTCGATCTTGTTTGCCGGTTTTAGGCCAACATTATATTGTTTATGATAAAAAAAATATTATTAATTAAATATACACCCACTTTTTTTTATTTATTTCATTATTTTTCATATTTCCTAATTATATTTCATGATTAAATTCAGGTTCAATGATAAAGTTGCATTTTTTATTTTCGAAAATTTGAACTTGTTCCTCCAACGTGATAGTCCGTCGCCTTATCGACTGCTCCGATCCTTTGGTTATTCATTTAAACTTCAATAGCTTCTATCATTTTAGCATTCTTAAATCGTCACAACGTTTTTTCCCGACATTCTGCCGACTATTTTAAAAATTGATTTCACATATTTTTATATCAGTAAGGATTAAATCTAACAAACACTAATATTTATATTAATGTTTAATTAATCTTAATAAAAACTTTAGTTAATTAATTAAATGTTCATATTCTTTTTGAACATAAATAAATAAATTAAAATTTATAATTCATTGTTATAATAAATTAATATTCATTTATTAATTTGTATCTATCTATTTATTTTTATAATATTTTTCCTATTAGTAAATAAATTTTTAAATATTTTATAATTAATATAATTTAATGCAAAATAATACTCTATTGTTTATTAAACCATGCATATATACGTTGGCTCTATGTTATTATAACAGTGGCTGCCTACATCGGTATTACAACATTAATCACGAATTGGTAAATAAGCAATATACAATTCTCATAACTTAGTCACGAAAAACGCACTTTTCACACACAGGAGGTATTTGAATAGTGTATTTTTTCGTTCCTTCGTAACGAAAAATATCGTTTGCACCATCGGCGACAAACAGAAATTTCTTCCTCGTGCGATTACAAACCTTGCCTTCGGCTCTCGGATTCTAAACTTCGCACAAAGTAGCGAATTTCTGCTTTTGTCTCCCTTGATACAAAAAATACTATTATGTACATATTACTTAAATATTGGTTTAACGTGGTTTGGAAAAAGTTAGTAAAAAACGGCAAAACGTTAGTAAGTTAGTAAGTTAGGCAAAACGTTAGTATATAAAGTTGGTATAACGTTATGTTGAACAAAATTACCTACGTTGGATAAAGATTATGTTGGTGTCATATTGGGATAATGTTCGTAGCCTATGTTGGTTGAACAACATCTATTAAACATTGGTAAATAATCATGGTACAACATTGGTTATAGGTAGCTTGCCGAAATTCATTTATTGAAATAATGAAAACGTTATATGTGTACGTTGATTTTATGTCATTTTATTGTTGGCTAATTACATTGGCTGAACAATATTGGCGAAATATTGGCATTTAAAGTCAGTAGAATGTCGGCCAAACGTAGGCTGTCGATGTCATCTACCGACATACGTTCTTTATTGTGTTGTTATGTATACGTTATTGATTGGTTGCCAACATTTAAAATGTTGGCAACCAATGTGGGCTGAATAACGTTGATTCAATGTTGGCTCAAAGTCGATCATATGTTTGTGCAACGTTGATAGACAATGTCGTTCGCCAATGTTGGTAAGATACTGTTACGACTGTACAGTGGTCTAAATATTGACAATTTCTGTCTGGGTCAATGAAAGGAAAATCGCATCTTTGATAAATCTTATTACTTATAAATACTTGTATGCTACTGTCCATATATATATATATATATATTTTTTTTTTAATCCTTCTTTCATATCTTACTTTAGTATTCTAATTGTGTTATATTTAACATAGTTTTATTGAATAGAATTCGCGGAATTACAAATATTTTAAAAAAGTTTCGGTTTCATATTGTTAAATATTACTTATTGATAAAATTTATTGATGAGTAGATAATATGGCCGAGACAAAAATTGTAGAAACTGAACGGCGTTTCACCGAACACCAGGAATCGGATCACGATTTCGAAAGTAAGATGAAGATATTGATTTATAATCTTTATTATTAATAAATATTAATGTCTACAAATATTAAGGAATCCACAAATATTCAGTATAATTTATATTAAAATTTAACAGGTAATACAGGATATGAAAAGGTTTTGTTAAAGAAAATGGAAATTAGAAAGGACAATAATAAAAATAATCTTGGATCATTTCGTACTTTTGCAGAAAAAAATTTAAATACTGAGCATTATAAGTTTGCGAAGAAGCAGGATACTAATGACGATTTTAAAAGTAAAATATAATATATTTTAATTGAAGATTTATATTGATATAATTGGTATAACAAATACATTTTTACTTGATATCATAACTTGTTTTCTAATATTAAATAGGCGATAGTGAAGCTGCAAAAGGAAGATCGCAAAATAAAACTACAAAGCAATATTTGAAGACGTTAGACCAAAATCGAAATATTAATTTCGAAACAAATTGCAGAAGTAAGAACAAAACTATTTAAATCAAGATTAACGTTAGAAACATTAAGAAATCTACTATCAATACTTTCCAAATTTAAATAAGTGAAAAATGACTCATTTTGTATAGTTTTTAACTTATTCTAAGTTTATTATCGATATCACATATATTTCATATTTGAAATGAAACAGGTAATGGAGTTGATGAGAAGGTTTTGTTAATGAAAAAAAAATGTGAAGAAGGCAATGATAAGAAGTATGTTGGATCATCACGTAATTTTGCAGGAAGGGATTTCTCAAGTGAACATAAGAAGAATGCAAAAGAACAGGAAACAGATGGTGATTCAGAAAGTAAGGCATAATGTATCTCAACTAAAAATAAATATGGATATATTTAAAACATAATTTTCTTAAATATTAATGTAATTTGCTTTTACATTAAACAGACGATTTGAAAGCTGCAAAAGAAGGATCCCAAAAGAAGGATCACACAAAACCACATTTTAATAAGTACGGACAAACTCATATCAATTCTGATCCGGATTACGAATCAGATAACATAGATGATACTAAGGATTCGTCAAAAAAAAATGAATGTGGAGAAGATAAGGAAGAAAAGTATGTTGGCGAATTACGTAATTTTGCAAGGAGAGATGTCACTAGTGAGCAAAAGAAGTATGCGAAAAAACGGGCAATAGATGATGATTCTGAAAGTACGGAATAATAAATCTAAACTACAGATTTATATTAATATAATTATAAAAAAACTTTTTCAAATATTAACGTTTTCACTTTTAAATATTAAACAGGCGACTTTGAAACTGCCAAAGGAAGATCGCAAAATAAATCTACAAAAAAAGGTTTGAATAAGTTTGACCGAATATCAAGTATCAACTCCGAATCGGACTGTGAAATAGTTAATAGAAAGGATGCAAAGATTTCATCAAAGAAAAAGAACAGTGGAGAAGACAATAATAAGAAGTATGTTAGCGCATCACGCAGTTTTGCAGAGAGAGATTTGAATAGTGAGCCTAAGAAGTTTGCGAGAAAACAGGAAACAGATGATGACTTTGAAAGTACCGTATAATATATATAAATTGAATATTTCTATAATTATGAAAAAAAAAAAAAACCTTTCTTAAATATTAACGTTTCCCTTTTTGATGATAAACAGGAGATAGCGATAGTACTAATGGAAAATCGCAAAATAAACTTACAAAACAACGTTTAAATAAGTTTGACCGAATATCACAGGTCAATTCTGATTCAGATTGCGAAACAGGGAACAGAAATGCAAAGGATGCAAAGGTTTCGTCAAGAAAAAAGGAAAGTGGAAAAGTAAATGATAAGACGTATGTGACAGGGACAGATTTCGCTAGTAAAGCTAAGAAGTATGCGAGAAAACAAGAAACGGATGATGACTTTGAAAGTACGGAATAATATGAATGACTTAAAGTTTTTAATGATATAATAATAAAAAAACTCTTCTAATTGTTAAAAAATCTTGATTTTTATATGAAACAGCGGATATCGAAGATACAAAAGGGAGATGTAGAACGAACCCTACAAAACATAAGTATGGAGGAACTCTGAGTATGAATATTGAGTCGGATTGCGAAGCAGATAGCGTCGGGGATGCAAAGGTTTTGTCAAAGAAGAAAAGAACTGGAGAAGACAATGATAACAAAAATGTGGGATCAGTTCCTACTTGCGCAGGAAAAGATTTCATTAAAGAGGATAAGAAATGTGCGAAAAAACAGGATATGGATGATTTTGAAAGTAAATAATAACAATATGTCTTAACTGAAGTTTTATTTTAATATAATAGTACAAAATAAGTTTTTAATGTAATTTGTTTTTTTTTTTTTTTTTTTTTGATATTTCGCAGGCGATATCGATAATTCAA
>JABFPJ010003866.1:0-15040 GCA_022817425.1 Gryon sp. ZL-2020
AACAAAAATAATCAAGTGCAATACTGTATGGCATTTTCTCATATTAAAAATAGCAAAATAAATCGTCCTTTCATTAACTAAATTTGCGATACTGTATATAGCAATTAATTCAAGATTTAAAGTATATCCTCAGTTAGCAAGAAAAGTATAGCATATTTAGCAAGATATTTCTCTCAGTGTAAAGATTTCAATACAAATCGATGGCAATTATGTATTTCTGACTTATTAATTAAACAATTGATTAGATTAGTTCATGAGAAACTTGGACATACAGGGGTTTTTAAGACCTTAAGTCATCAGAATACACAATCAAATTAATTTAAAAAGATATATACACCTGAAAGTTTGAATAACGAATAATTAGTTTGGTTTTGTTTATCTGTAAGCCTTGTGATAATTTTTGATTGTTAATAAGAAATTGTCATTACTGTTTATTTATATGAGATTGCGTATGGTTGGTGCACTTGAGTGAAAGTGTTTTTCCTGCTCTTTTGAAAATAATTTCATTCAAAGTGTTCACCAATGTTGGGCTTTAAAGATATTTGGGCCTGCCGGTATACGGAATTAAGTCGTGCTTTTAAATTGTTATAACCTGTTTGATTTAATGTTTTGTGTTGATCGAATATTTTTCGATCAACATTTCATCATTCAAATTTGTTGGGAATATTGTTTGTGTTTGTAAATAGTTTTCTTGTACTTTAAAATGATTAATTTTTAAATAATTTATCTCGAATCGAATTGTATATAAAATTGATTGTATAAGATTTGTATATAAAAATGTCAAGTTTTGACAATGATCTATTGACATGGAACGAATGACTTAGCACTGTGCATGTCATACCACCCCAACAACAATGCAACGTTGCAGTAATGTTGTAGTAACGTTGCAGCAACGTTGCAGCAACGTTTCATAACTGTTACGTTACTGTTATAACGTTACTGTAACGTACGTGGGAATATCCAACCTGAAAAATGTTGCAGCAACGTTGCAGAAATGTTGCAGAAACGTCATATCAACATTGCAACAATGTTGCATCAACATTGCAACAATGTTGCATCAACATTACATCAACGTTGCATCAACGTTGCAATGTTTTTGCAATGAATTTGAAGTAGAAATTTTTGTTACACAATTTTATAAATACCCACATATGTGTAACAATGTATTTCCTGTGCTGATATTAACATTGCAACGTTGATGCAACGTTCATGCGACATTGATACAACATTGCTGCAATGTTGATACGCGTTTCTGCAACGTTACTACAACATTACTGTAATGTTGCTACAACGTTGCATTCTTGTTGGGGCATGTTATGGCTCATCAAACAATTGGCTCTGTCATGTCTCAGTGTGTTGTAGTTTGATTAAGTATGTTAACTTGAAAAAATTATGTTTTTGAATGTCTTTTTGAGACATTTTATTGTGAAAGACACTTTGCATTTTATTAATGCATTAATAATTAAAGTTATATAATTGTTTGAATTTTTCACTTTAAAGGGACATATTGTAATGATAATTTGATATTTATATTCAATTTTTATTGAAATAAGTAAAATGTATATATATAATAATAATATTTAGAGCAATAATAATGAATATCATAAAAACGAAATTAATGAAATGAATCATCAGTACAATCAATTTTACAATTGCTTTTATTTCTCCGACATTATTGATCCCAAATTATATATTTCGATTGATGATTTATGACCCTTCGTCAATGTATTTGTGAGTGTAAGTCGAAGAAGTTTATATAAATTTTAATTGAAGGAGTTTACCTACATATTCTATCAATTATCGTCTATCAACGAGACACGACATTAAAAATCTATCTCGAGAAGGGCATATTTGGGCTAGTTCGAGGAAGCCAACGACCACTCATTCAGATAAGCTCTCTTTTCTCTTATTTTCTATTTGTCGCTATTTTCATTCTTATTATTGTCAAAAACATGAAACTCTGATTAACGAATTCGAAAACAACAATTGATGTTAATCGATTCTAGTTATTTATTGAACGATTTTTTTATTAATTAATAATCAGTTAAGCATACAGTTATTTTGAAAAGATCATACGATGGATGCATGCAATAATTTATAAGCTCATTAAAAACCAAAATAAATGTAAGAAATATATATAATTTGGGAAACATGCAAAATATCTTATCAAATAAATTGTCAATTGCATAATTTGCTTGATATAATAATTATTATATTTATGTCCTTATTTTTATATAAAACCTTTATAGTTATCTATTCTGATATCGATCACTTTTGATAAAAATGAAAAAAACAATCATTAAGAAATTAATTAAAACTTAAATTATATACAATATTCATCTACTTTACAAACATATGTATCATTTAATTTATTCTTAAATTAATTATTACAATTAATTAAGTATAAAATATGACAGTTTATTGTCTGTTATTTGGCTATTGTAATAGCACACGATTGTTATTAAATTTTATCATTCAAAGATGCATCGTTTTTTCTATGGTTTTTATATATATAATTCAGTATTAATGAATTGAATCTGTGTTTTTCGCAGTTACTAAAAAATCTATTTTGGATAAATATTACTCGTAGTATTTATTCAAATATTTTGAATTATACAGAAAATGATTGAAATAACCTATAGTAAATTTTTAAATAAATATTTTAACAAATTTTAAGTACATTTTTATACAATTAAAAAGTTATAATCTTATGTCGAATGTTCTGAATAATATTGATTCTATTTTAATATAAAAAGACTTTTGTTTTGAAATTTTGTTTATTACATTTGATTAAAAGATAATTGTATGATTTTAAAATTAAATGTAATATTATTATTTACATGAAAAATTGCACATTTTATATAAAAAAAATGTAACATTTATACGTACATCAAGTTATACAACATTTGGTTCGACGTAACGTTTAGACATTTTTACGTTTCATTCGAAACATTACGTTTTTCTGTTTCTGTTGTTTCTTTATTGTTCAGTCTTATAATATTAAAATACTAAAGTTGTATTTTAATTTATATTTCATAACATTAATAAGAAAAATAACATTTAAGTATAAGTTTATAATATATACATTTTGTATCAAACGACATCGATTAGTTATTGTGAGCAAATATGGAAGTGACTTAAACATTCGCAAAATCATGTTCGCTGGTCAAAATATTCATGGAGCTGAAATATATATACATTTTTGATTAAAAAATGCATTGAAAATTATCAACAGATAGTCAATGCATCCAAATGTTCAGTTTAGCAGTTTTAGACATTATTTTAATTCAATTTTGTTGCGTTATCATATATATCATATAAAAGCTTTTGATTAATTAAATTTAAAATTTAATGTTGAATTTTATTTATGATATGATATAATAATGAAAAGTAATAATTTTCTTTTGATTTCAATTGGCATCTTTTACAATTTCTTTGAAAGCACGTTAAAATCGGAATCATCAAATTTACAATTGTCTTTCAGCTACGGTTAATGTATTCTCTTCTTCTTGTTGTTCGCTCATTTCCGCGGCGGATGGAATGGTCGCTAAAAGTCGAACTGCAAGTCTACTTGGCGAACCAGGTGGTTCTGGTTCTTGTATGGCTAATTGTCTGATCAGTCGTGGCTTCTGTCTGCTGGGTCTCGGAGTTGTTCTAGAATTAGTATCCAAAGATGCACTTGATCGCGACATTCTCCATGTACTTGTACTGGCTGTTGTTCCAGATCCAGAAGAATCATTCCGGGAAGAACTTAATGTTGATTCCTGCGATGGTTTTCTTGTTACCAACCAAGATGATGCTCTGCGTTTTGGATCAAGCAATCTAAAAGTTACAATTTAAGAAGTGAATTTTTGCATTTTTTCCGTTTTGCTATATTTAAATTAAAAGAAAAAAAACATAAAATATACCTTAAAGGTATTCCACAATGATGCGCCTGTCTCCAAGAGTCAGACCTAGAGGATGAAAAGTTTTCGCTGGACGTCATAGAGGATGTTCGCTTGCTTTGTTTCTGCTGTATTTCCGCAATCTGATAAGCATATTGATCACTATGTATGTGTCTTGGTCGTTGTTTTCGTGAAAATGGCCAAAAGCATTTGGTGCCGCACCATCTGTTGTTACACTGTTCATTATCCAGTAGTCTGGAATTGCACGCACAAGCCGGCTGATTTTCCCTCGACGATCTATCTACTAAACTATTCGTATTGGCAGGCGTGTGACGGTTACTGAAATTCGAACTGTGCCGACAGCGGCCAATTCCACGAGTCACTCGGGACTCTTCAATGGCCTTACAAATTAAAACACAATCCTTCTTAAACTGTTTCGTCAAAATGGCATACATAAATGGATTGCAACAAGAATTGAGCGGTAATATAAACACCGCGAATACTTTAGCCTGTTCGAGGGATATCAGCTGAAGGCCAAACGTGGCAGTCAGCGAGAAAAACGCAATCGGTGACCAGCAAAGGAAATCCGTGAAAACTAATAAAGCCATTCGTTTGGCTATTCGCGAGTCATTTGAGTTCCATGCTTGTGAGCCACGAATTGCACAGTACATTTTTAAATAGCAACCCATTAGAATGAGAAAAGCCACGCCATTAATGAGCATAAGAAAGACAACGTAACTGAGAGAAATGATGCCGTTTGTCTCGAATGGTAAACAAATGGCAAATTTACGATAATCTGAAACGCCGAGCAATGGAAGCGCTGCCATTGATAGAGCAAATCCCCAGCCTATTGTCATAATGTAGCTCGCATGTTTCAGGGACAATCTTTTATTTAGATGCATCGCATGTGTTATTGCATAATTGCGTTCCAGTGTGATCACGGCCAGAGTGTAAACACTTAATTCGGAGCTCAGCACACCGAGAAAACCGGCAAGTTGGCATCCAGCAGACATTTGCCAAGGTATTGCATACATTCGGAATTCTCCTAATGTAGAGGCATCAACGACTGCTAACATTCCTGTCAATGAAATATAAATAATTGATAGAGGTATTACTGTATACGGAATAATGAAGTAGTTTGAAGGTATGATCAGTGATTTGAAATGACATAATATTGTTTAAATCAATTAATGTTTTTTTTTATTTATATTTTTTTTAATTTTATCACACTTCGTTAAAAAGTATAATATGTGAAATTGATACACAATCATAAATCCGAAAAAATTACTGTTTTTAGTAGCATTATGAATCCGTTAGCAAAAATTTATCAAACTTCAATTTAAAATAACAGTAATTTATAAAGAGTAATATTTTTTTATTAAAAAAACGAAGACATTAAGAAATGTTTGTGTAAAAATAATAAATTTGCATGTAAATAGTTACCTAGGTAAATTCCCATGAAGAAATCAGCGGCAGCCAAATTGCAGACTAAAAATCTAGGTACATCCATTTTGCTTCGAGAAAATATTAGCACAAATACTACCGTGCCATTTCCCAGCATTGCGAGAAGAAATACTATCCAAACACCACATCTCAGTGTCCACCAATCAAATAAATCTTGACATGGTAAAAATGGACCTACGATAATAGTGAAATATTCATATCATTTTTGTTGAAGTATTAATTTTATTTAATGTTATGATATAAATTTAGCTGACATCTTCAATAATAAATCATGCTAAAATAAATACGTTTGGTAACTCAATAAAGCATAGCGAAGCTGTATCAGCAGTTATTGAGATGTAAATTCAGTAGTGTTCTGTAACATTAGTTCCACTGAGCATGTTGAATAAATCAGCTTTCAATTGTGATGACTTATTAGTATTAATTAATTATTCATACACTTGAATTTCATATTTACATTTTCGAAAAAAGTATATATAAAACATAGAATTTTACATTGTTATGTAAAAAATATGTCTTTTTTGTTTGTTTGTTTTTTTTTTAATATAAAAGTTACGCTCATTTATAAGATTTCTTTTACTTTTAGACTTACTTTTTGTAATATAATTATTAGTTTCGAAAGCAATAATTTTCTATTTTCTTATCATTATATTTTCCATATTTAATGTGGACTACAAATACAACAAATTATTAATTACAACACTGACTTATTATAAGATGAAAATTATGTTATGAAATACTTCATGTATGGTCGATGTATGTTATAGGGCAAACGCAGATGATTAATTCGCGGTACATTTATGATGTGATTTCATACATAATAGCAGTAATTATGATCCACAAATTACGGAGAAAATGAACGCAGATTTTACGATAGAAATAGTGAAGGCTTAATAAACTACTGCCTTGGAACAAATTTGAATTTCTTTCGGTACACAATCAATCATCAAGAAAAACAGAGGCGTATTTACTATACTGTGCTTACTTAGTTAATTTTCTTAAAAAAACAGATAAAATATTAATTACTGTTTTTAATATATTGCGTTGATAATACTTTAAATATAATGTTACATGCTTTACATTTTTATGTTTAAAGAAATTTACATTTTTCATTAATTTGTGATTTAAAAAGCTAATTATTTTTGTTGTATTTTATTATTGTAGAAAATATAATTACAAACCAGGTTGTGGTAAACATTGTATGTGCTGTGAATGTGGGCCCAATGTCTGACTAGGCGTTGTAGTTCGTCCATCTTGGTCTTCAAAGTATTCTTCAATATACGACGGAAGATTACCAGGATAAGTAAAATCAGAACCAAAGTTATCCCACAGATCATTTATTTGCGATCCAAATTTATCGCTCAAGTTATCTGCAAAATTAGTCATTATATTTTGTTATATCGTTTTTTCTTTATTTCTCGTTAACATAAAAGATAAAAGTTGAAGTAAGAATCAAAAGTATTTTACGAATATTTTCCAGCCAAATAACTTTTCTTGAATTATATATAATAATGAAAGAGACAAATAATAAGAACAAGAGAAATAACTATTACATAAAGAGAAAACTTACGTAATTGTGGCCAAATGTCGGTAAAACTTGAGTTCCACAAACTCATATCAAATTCATTGTCAGTTGGAAAAAGTACAGATTCTTGAAACGGAGCTTTCGTAAATGATCCCTCCATTTCAATCGATAAAAATGAACAGCAATGGTAAGCGTAAGACAAATACATTGTCTTTACTCGTGGAAATCTGTCAGGTGACGGAAATTCACGTAGGGCCGGATTATTGAAAGTTTTTAAATGCAGCAAACCAGAAAGACCTTTAATTGGCAGTGTTGGAAAAATATTGTTTCCTAAATTTCTGAAATGCAATTAGAACAAAAACATTCGAAATAGTATCAGGATATTATTTCGATAGATTATTACTTTTTTCACGTTTAACTTACAAATCTTCTAAATGAATGAGTTCATTAAATGCATTCGGATCAATGTAATCTATGTAATTACTCTCCATGTCTCTAAAAAATAAATTAAAGTTGATTAAATTGTGATGGATGATATATTATGCGTTTTATCATAAAAATATTGTAATTTATGCAATAAACTTACAATACTTGCAGACGACTTAATCCAGTAAATGCATCATGCGGAATCATTCGTAAATTGTTGTTAGATAAGAGTAAATCATGTAAAACCCGTAGATTACGAAACGGCTGTCCCGACAGTGAACTAATTTGATTGATTGCTAAATCTCTGCAAGAGTCATGCATTTTAATTTTAATCAATGCAAAAGGAATTTTGCTTTTGTTTGTTGACTTGAATAAACGAACAGCTTTTTGTGTGCTTTTTAAACATTACACATACTTACAAAACCCGCAGATCATAACAATGTTTCAAGTTTGGAATAGAAGATAATTTATTAGATTTCAGATCTCTAAAAGAAATAGACAAATTAATTGGATTGTTTTTCAAGATCAACGTAGTCTTTTTTTTTTTTTTTTTTACAAATATATACTTACAGACTTTTGAGCTTTGGACAGTTGCGACAAAGATCATCAGGAACGTGCTTTACGTGTGCACGATCCAAGCGTAATACTTCTAAAGCTTCAGTACCATTAAGATTAGGAAAGTCTTCGAGTTCTTGGACATTGGAGAGAATTCTTTAATATCGTAAAAAGAATTTCAGTGTTGCTCACGTGTGAAAAAAGTACATTTACTTCGATAACATTATTATGTGTTACTCTTACAGTTAGATTTAAGTGTTTAGTTAATTTACGAAAATCAAAATTAGAATTAAATTTGTTTGCATTAATCAATACAATAAATTATAATCATTATTTTATTGATTTTACTTTAAAATGTATTTAACAAAACCGCAAAACTGTTTAAAATTATTAACATATATACTTACAATTTACGTAACTTTGGAAGATTTTGGAAGACTGTTTTATGAATATGTTTGATAGGATTTCCGCGCAGATCTAAAGTCATTAAGTTTGTCAAATTTTGAAAAATATGAGCCTCGAGATTTTGTAACCTGTTATTTCCTAAAGACCTGTCAAAATACTGCATTATTATAATTATAATAAAACATCAAATTTAGATATCTGATAATAAATTACATATATCATAAATATGTAATACATGATATTTTATCCAATAAGTATATTCAAATGAGTCAACTTTCAAAATGAATTTATAATGATAAAAAATATTAACGTATTATTTTATCCATAATGTATGTATATATTGAATTTTATACTCACAAGTCTTCGAGACTGCTAACTTTCGTTACTGATCGCGGTATCGTTTTCAGTCCATTATCATCGAATTCTCTGAAATTTATGCTTTTATAAATTTGGATATTTTATTAATTTTGATAATTAATTTTGTTTGATATTTTGTATTCGAGAATTTAATTCTTTTAGCAGAGAAAAAAAATGCGAAGAAGTTGAATTTCATGTCAGTTAATTTTTTTTACTTTTGATTTATTTGTTTGATTTCATGTAAACAACAAAAAATACATATACATACGTACACTACTCTAAGTCTGGTTAGATTTTGAAACGCGTTGACATCAATGATGTTCAGCCGATTGCGTCGAAGTAACCTGTAAAAAATTCGACCGTTATGGGAAAGATCGTTTTTCATCCACACTCAAGTGTCATTGCCATTTTCGTCGTTCATCAAGTCTCTAAAGTAATACATATTTAAACATGTCGTAACGTCTATTTATATTATTGTCAATAATCGTGTTCTCAACAAATTTATTCGCAATCAAATTTTAATTTGTATTCCCACAAGATTTATCAACTTCCAGTATCTCTTCTTCGTTATTCAACATCAGTATGTAGACATTTGTCTAAAACTAAAAAAAACTCAATATATTGTTTTTTATTTTCCTTTTTCATTATTTTATTTTAATATTTCAAACGAATACCTTTTTTATAACTTTATATTATTTAAAATTATTAATAACAATAACACTTGATTATATTTTACCTTCAAATTACTTACAAAATTTCGAGATTTGGAAAAAGCTGGAAAGCATATTTCGGAATACTCGTTAAGTTGTTATGCGTTAGATCTCTGTGAACAAATAAAATAACAAATTGTCTAATAAATTATATTCATATACTATAATAAATTATGATAATACTATTATTATACAGTTTTGAATGTAATTTCAGTGATATAAATATTAAAATTCATTAAAATATGTATTGTATATATAACATTAGAATTAGGGAAGTGTTCTGAGAAGACAAGATTTATTACATTAATTACGAAAAACTATCGGAAATTATAGCGATGAAGTTATGATTTAGAATTCTATTATGCGATCATTTTGGTGTAACACGAAGTGGTGATCGTACATTTATTGCACATAATCGCAAGACACATAATTCATTCAAATTTTCGAGCATTTCTGGGAAATTCAAACGATATTATTAGAGGATAGTTAAATTTAAAATAACGAAAGAGATTTTCAGCTCATCAACAAAATGAAATTTGGAAAATTAGTTTCATCCATTTTACATTTAATTTTCTTAATTTTAGTTTTATATCATTTTTTAATTTCGTGTTATTTATAATAAAAAAATAAGATAAAAAATGTAGATTTGTTACTAATCCTCATAGAAAACAAATTTATTTAACAAAATATGTAACTTTTTGTCGCTTTTGATATATGTAAAATATATTTTAATTATATTTTTTGTACTTGAAGTGATAAAATAAAGTTTCTTTCAGAATGAATTAAGAAAATGTTTATTCCGTAAAAAATACATAAAGTTTTAACGATGCATTTTAAAGTGTCACTCAATTTCAAATTCATTCAATTTATTTGATCTTTCATTTCAAAACTGAAATACAAATATGTTTGTTGAGTGATTTTAATTGTAACTAAAACTAAAAATATATGTATTTAGTATTAGTTGCAATTGGTTGTCTGATAATAAAAACGATTGAGAAATAAGATTTTACAGTTGTAAGTTATGGTGAAATTTTGTTTTATCGAATCGATAAATTTGTGTTATAGCTTTAAGAAGCGTCTTAAAAATTGTATATTTATACCATTACTAGAGTTATAAGGGCACGCAACGCCCGTACGTGGATAATCTATAGAACATTGAAACTACTCATATGTTTTGCGTTAACATTTTTTTAAATTAAAATAATTTTGATTAATTGCTTAATTAATGTAGTTACAAAGAAAGATTATTCATTTTTTCAGAACATTCCAAAAATATTTTGATTAAAATTTTTATGAATTTTCCACTTTGTAATAAATGTTCGACATTTATATGAATTTTTCATGCATTTGTGATTTTTTGACAAATTTTCGACTTTTTCATAATTTTTTGACAATTGTATATTAATTTTCTTCATAAATCTTTGTTTTTTCCATACATTTTCAAATTTTGTTGCTCCGTAACCGAAAACTCCGTAAATCTCTTATATTTAGCAATTTGATGAATGCAATCTTAATATCAAACTCACTTTTTAAAGATAATATTATATAACTATGTATATATATATAATAGTACAAGTGTTTATTTATATGATACAACTTTGTGCAAGTTCCATGAAGTTACGAGAAAATATTAACGACTTGTATTTTAAATGATAAGCTTAATTAATTTAAACGTATAGGCAGGCATTTAACAATTTTCTCTTATCTTGTATTATAAAAATCGCATTATTGTATTCTAAATACTATAAAATAACTTAAAAAGATCGTATAACTATTTTTCTTGTATAATTTTTAATAAATATATATCTTTAAAAAAGCATGTTTTACATTCGCCAGCGACGATTTTATGCTGAATTTTCGAGATTCCATTCCAGATAAAATTTAGAATCTGTTTTAAACTCTCAAAGCGTGAATTTTTGTTTCGTTTTTTTTATTCCGTTCCATGAGAGGAATTCAAGTTTTATACAAGTTTTATACAAATAAGTTTTTTTTTATTTTTTCTTTTAATTTATTATTACTAACGTTTATATTGGTTAATCTGATAAAATAATTATTCATATTAATGTTTCTACGTCTAATTTTGATTGTTTTAAAACATTTAAATTTACCCTCGAGAAACATAGAAATGTGATTGAATTTCCAATTTATAGTTGAAATAATTCGCTAGATCTTTTTTCAATTCAATTTGTAATAAATTCAACACTACTATATAGAGGACCTAAGAAAATGGATTCGAATCGTAAGCTTGTCAACACGAAATAAAACGCTTTAACAGAAAACACTTTTTATCGGAATTTCATCCAATAACGAAAGTCTGTCTTTGATTCTTATGCAACTGTGACAATCATGTCGGTTTAAATATCGAACAATGTATCGAAATAAAATTAAAATTTATTATAATCGTTTTGTATTGCACGATAGTAATACCAATTTATTTTGAAAAACAAAATGCATGTATATAGCAAAATTATTCTCTCGAAAATTACTATACTATATAGTTAAATAAGGATAAAAACCATTTTTTTGTATTTTTACAATATGAATTGAGAAAAAACTACTAGAATTATTCGAACTGTTATCATACTGTACAGTAATAATTTAAATAATTGAATATTTTGTCATTTATTAACATTTACTATTAACTTTAGTATTTAGGATAGTAATTTTTGAGCCAATAATTCTTAGGGTATGTCTTTTTAAAGTTTTAAAATTAAAATTCAAATTTTAATGACAATTAAATGCAAATTTATGCATTTTTGAGGAAAATATTTTGATATCGTATATAATACTGGATTTCGTAAGTGGGTTAATTATTGTCGCACGTATGAGAAAATTTGTAAGTGACAAAAAGTAATAAATTCCAACCGTGAAATGTATTGCCACGATATACTCACTTGAGATTTCATGAAATTTCATATCGTACACTTCAGCGTTGTAATTTCAGATTTTCATGTTTGATTTTCGCACGTACTTGTTTTACGTCAATTACACTTTGTTAGAACTCATTAAACGGAAATTGTATTGTGTTGGGCATTAAAACCCACTGCTACTTATATCAATATCAAATTAAATGATTATAAATGACATTTTTTTCTGCAGCTTATTGCAAACATGTTTTTATTATAAATTATTTATGTAACATGTTAACATTTCTTTATAAATATAATTTATATATATATGTAGTATCGTAAAGTGTATAATCCATGTTCATATATATACACTGACAAAAGTAAGCCTATAAAAATTATCTTATATCATCTTTTCTGATAAATATATTCGTTTGTATGAAAATAATTCTCAAGCTTCGAAGACTTTTTATCAGAAAAGATGATAATTTTTTGATTTTTTACAAGTATATCCCTATTTTGTCAGAAAGATGATAATTTTCATAGGTTTACTTTTGTCAGTGTAGAAAGATAATTTATATGAATTAATTTAGTTCATAAATTTAGTTTATTGCATTGATATCCTTGAGTAATTGAATTGTATTGCAATAAAAAATTGTTTCCGATTAAAAAAGTGATTTAGGTTTTGAGATTCAGTATATTTATTAAATATAATAATAAATAATATAAAAAATGAGATTTTATTTTTTGTAATAAAAAACATAATTATCAATAAATTGATACATTTCATAAAATATAATGTTTTTTCTTCTCTATAAAATTAAATAAATAATCTTGTGTTTCAAAAAACATAAATAATTGCGTGAACAAAAAAAAACAATTGAGCATCATTGCGATTCAAATTGCAAGCTGCGTGCGTTGCATCGCATGCAAAATACGAATAATTTGTTCGACCTGGTGTACCTGCCAAATAAAATTCAAGTGACTCATCTTTGCAAAACGTTGAGTTGAGATTGTGTATGTATATTTCTTAATCAGCGTTCAGTTTACTTCAAATGTACGCATATTTTTCTTTCACTTTAATGATTTTAATTAATGTTCGACAAATAATTTTTATAGTTAAGTAATTTATGATAATCATTATTACTCTTGTATAGAATATTAAATTAAGCAATTTAGTCTTGCAAAAAAAAGTCAAACTGAAATACAAAATGACAAAGTTGATAAAAAGATCAATAATAAATTAGATCAATTATTCTTCGATCAACGTTGATCTCTCTTTCTCCTTCTTTTTGTTCTCTGTTCATTAAATTGAAATTCCAGTGAAACCAGCCCGTTTATTTCACTAGTTTGAATTGCGAACTTTCACAAGTTCATAGACAGCTTTTCAGTTGCTCCAAGTTTTGTACTGTTAATTAAATTTTGTAAGTTTATGTACTTTGACTAACTTAAACTAAATTTCTTTTTCTTTTGCGCAAAAGAAATAAGTCTTTGCCAATAAAGTCATTATTTAAGAAGCAAAAGTCTATTTCATTTTAATTTTCGAATGATGATTTTATTAATTTAGAAAATTATTTTTTGCATAAAAATGTAACTATTTTTACACTTTGAATACATACATGCGGGGTTCACTGGACCCCGCAACTTTTGTCAATCGTTTCGATTATTAAGTTAATCCTACAATTTATTAAATAATATTTAATAAATAATTGTAATAAACTTATAGAACATTTTATACAATAAAAATGTGTACGGGTCTGCTGGACCCCTAAATGCATATTATGAAACTTGTGCGAAAACGCACTTTAAAGGTTAACTTACTAAATTAACTTTTTTGTAAGTTAAACTTGATTTAACTTACAAAAAGTTAAAGTTGATTAATTTAAACTTGATTTAAGTAAAAAAAACTTAAAAAGACTTTTCATTAAAATAAAAAAGCACTCACTCAATAAGTAAAGTAAAGTTTGCACTTTTTCAAATTTAGAGAGTAAAAACTAACAGACTTGATTTAGAAGAACACATTATTTGAATAACAAGCGCTAATAATTTTTAAAATGTCGTAATGTTGGAATTATAATGAATAATTTTATTATATATGAACGGCAAGTCGTTAATTGTGTGGTGATCAGTGTGGCTCGCACAGAGATAGGATCCGTCAAAATTGCCTTGGGCGCAGAAATACCTTGCTTTGGCACTGACTCCCATATGCGATTTGTGTTCGGTATCGCTGATATGTGCCTCGTTTATAAGTAGGTGACGGTCCTGTGAAGGAGCAAACGAGTGAAAGCACTTTCTTGGACTTCGCTCAATCTATCTTCGTTGCGTATTAGGTATAACAATAAGTATAATGCGAACGTCTTTTTCCTCTTGAAATTATTGTTTCAACTCTAGCAACCAAAATACATGGCAAATACATATTCTACTATACAATTATGATTATGATAAAAACATATTTTTGCTTTCAAGTATTATTTTATATTATACACCCCTATATATATAAACAAATATATATCAAAATGTATGTCAAAATATATAATTTTTTGTCGCTACAAAATATTTAGAAATATATTTTTGCATATATTTTGTAAATATATTTCAGAAATACATTTTAAATATATATCAAATATATATAACTTTTTGCCGAAAATATATGTGTATATATTAACATATATTTTTGCATATATTTCGAAATTGATTTTCTTCCATTATGGCAATTTTCTAATTATCATAGATTAAGATTTTTATTTGTATAAAAGATTTAACAAAAAAAGTATGTTAAAAATGTTTTGAGATAAACATTATTTTAAAGAAACATGTAAAATGTTTAATCAGTTATAATGCTGATACAAACGATTGAGCATTTCGTAT
>JABFPJ010003867.1:0-15040 GCA_022817425.1 Gryon sp. ZL-2020
AAATAAATAAATAAATAAATAAATAAATAAATAAATAAATAAATAAATAAATAAATAAATAAATAAATAAATAAATAAATAAATAAATAAATAAATAAATAAATAAATAAATAAATAAATAAATAAATATATATATATATTAAATACATAACTTTTTGCTGAAAATGTATTTTATGTATTTCACATATATTTCTGCATATATTTAAAAATATGTTTTTCAGATTCTTTAAAAAATAATAATAATTAATTTGATAAAAAATATATAATTACAGGCACCGTACATTGGGTAAATAGTTTATCTTGGACCTATAGTAAAGAATGGCACAATTTGGACAGAAAACCACTTATAGTAAATAATGTAATAGAAGGATATGTAAAAAAGTATAAGAACTTTGCTATGTACTGGATTAATAGATCCGGACACATGGTAATAATTAAACAAATTACAAAAGCTTTATATATATAATTATATAAGATATGTAATAATAACACTTTTATTATAATAATATTATTGATAATAATAATTATAATAGAAATGTAACATTTGTTGAAACTGATATTTAAATGTTTTGTTAATACAGTACAATCTCTTTAAATATATAAATTCATTTTTTTTCAGGTTCCCAAAGATAATCCAATTGCAATATTGGAAATGATGCAACATTTTACAAGTTTTAATGTAACGAAAATGTAATTGACGCAGACATTACAATGATAATAATAATATTTTTAGTTTATAAATTAACAATAAATGTACATTTTGATACGTTTTATTAGATATCTTGTTGAATTATTTCACCTCTACTTGTACCCTAAATTTAAATCTTGAAATATTGTATAATAATATTAGCATTATTTTGCTTTGTTATTACAGTAAAATATTCTACAGACAAATGAGACAAATGTAAATTAGGTTTGTAGGTATTTTTTAAGTGAAAAAAAAAGAAATCATTTTTTCAACTAATTAAATATAATAATTATTTCAGGATGGCTACGTTCTGCATAATTACGTTTCCATTGACCACTGAATTGGCCATGAAGAAAATTGAGGACAATAAGACATTGTTATTTCTTATCTAAACTTTATTTCTTTTATCAATATTAATATTACACATAGGGTTAAGATAGGGTTAAATTTTAAATCAAAAGATTTAAATCATTGATTTAAATCGCGATTTAAATGAAATTATTTTTTTGAAAAAAATCAATTATTTTAATGAAAAAGTATTTTATTTACAAAAAATCAAAATTTTTTTGACCTACAAACAAAACTATGCAATAACTATGATTGAAATAATTTTAAAAAATGACAATTATTTATATAGCAAATTATTAATTGATTTTGATTATTTATATACAAGTCACGAAAAATCAGTTGTTCAGAAAAAGCAAATTGCTAGAATTTTATTAATGAAAGTTCAAATATATCGATATCAAAATTGAAGATCAAAATTGAAGATTTAACTGATGTCTTCTTCAGTTAAAGAAAGTAAAAAAAAATAATAATAAAATAAGGAAAATAAGAAAACTAATAAAATTAACAAAACTAAGATAACTTAGTTAAAGAAACAGAAAACTATGAACACTAAATAATAACAGAAAACTAATAAAAGTAAGAAAATTATAAACAAACTCAAATAAGACAAATAAGAAAGCTAATAAAATAATCAGATTAATAAAACTACGAAAAGAAAGAATGTGAAACTAATTAAAATAAGAAAACTAAGAAAATTAACAAAATGAAGAAAAATAAGAAAATTAACAAAATCAAGAAAACTAAAAAAAAGTAACTAAAATAATAAAAGTAAGAAAACTAACAAGACTAACTAAGACAAGAAACTATGAAAGTTAAGAAAACTAACTTAAATAAGAAAATTAGGAAAAATAAATTTAATTGATTAAAAATTAAATGTATTTACTCATATTTTTAATATTCTGATTTAAATCGGATTTAAATCTGATTTCAATAAAAAAAATCGTGATTTTTATCAACCCTAATTATACATGTATATATTATAATTTAAAGCAATCTACTTTTACGATATCATAATAATAATTGTGTAATTTTATTTTGGTATTTTCATCTGATTTATAATTTATTCAAATTGAAAAAGATAAATGGAACATTTAGACATTATATCTTAAACATTCGTTTCGTAATTCTACCTGTAACCTTCGTATGCTCATCCGTAATATAATCATTACGAAGTAATACAAATTTAATTACACGAAACATATCTCATAAATTGTTAATTAAAAGATTAAACCAAGGATTTTTACGGTAGCATAAGACGATGGATTCAAATTGAGTACAATCAGTGTTGAATACTCAGTCTGGAAACATGAAGTTTCAGATTATTTTCAGCATAATTGTACATGTGATTTCATATTCTGATTGTATGAGTCAAGATTGGGGATTTGTCAAAGTCAGACCCAAAGCATATTTATTTTGGTGGTTATATTATAGTCCCGAAAGTATAAACGTAACGAAAGATTCTTTTACAAAACCTTTGGTAATCTGGCTTCAAGGTGGACCTGGAGAATCATCTACTGGAGTTGGCAACTTTTTACTCATTGGTCCGCAAGATATTAATCAACAAACGAGAACAAATTCTTGGGTATCGTTATTTTTCAAACAATAAACAGAAAATAATAATAATAATAATTCCTACTTTGTTCATTCTTAGTTCTTCATTTTAGGTCAACGATTATAATGTTCTGTTCATTGACAGTCCTGTCGGAGCAGGATTTAGTTATACAGAAAGTGAATTTGCATTTTCAACAACTAATACCGAAATCGCTAATGATCTTGTTACCTGTATAAAAGAATTTTATAATACGAGAACGGAATTCATGCACATTCCAACATATATTGCAGGGGAATCTTATGCTGGCAAAATAGCAATTGAATTTGCAAACATTTGGTATAAAGTATGGTATCATTACAATTCATTTATTAAATATCCATCAAATTACTTATTATTCATTTTTGGTTTTAAATTTTAAAGGAACAATCTGGAGGATCAATTAACAGTAACTTGAAAGGAATTTTATTAGGAAATCCATGGATTTCTCCTAGAACAATTATTTCCTCTTATGGTTCTTTCTTAAAAAATACAGTACGGAGTTATATATATTCTTATAATTAATACTTATAAGTATTGATTATATTAAGTATGTAATAATTGTATATTTTCAAACAGGGCTTTATTGATGAAAATGGCCGTAACGTAGTTGAGAATTATGTAAATAATATTCATAATCATATGAAAGGGAATCGTTGGCTAGAAGCCACTAATACTTGGATTTCAATGAGAAAACTTATTCTGAATTTAACAAATAATATCAATTTCAATAATGTTTTAACAGAAATGCCATCATATGATTGTAAGAACAAAGTTAATTTTATAATAAATACAATAATTAATGAAAGGTACTCTCTACGCAAAAATTATAACAAATGAAAATAAAAATCGAAACAAATTTTGTTGCGTTTTCGGATACTTCAATGTGGTGCTTTTCTTTTTTTAAAATATGCATTAAAAATGTATGAAATTAATAATAATGTTCAAAAATCAAGTCAATTAAATTTTATTACATTTAAATACTTTTTTTTATTTATTTTATTTAATTTATTTTATTTAATTAATAAAAATTTTTAATTAAAAAAAATTAATGTTTAATTTTAAATTGACGAAAGTAGCTTTTTTTGAAGAGAGTCTTCTTAAACAATGAAAATAAATGAAAGCTGAACACCGATAATCAAGTTGCAATATATTTTTTCCAGATATGTATTATAATGATGAAAATGGATGTATTCAAGAGAATAAATTAAATGATTATATGAATGGGCACGTGAAGAGAAAATTAGATATTAATTGCACAATTTGGGGTTCGCAAAAAGGACAAGTTCAATTTTATTTATATGAAGATATAATGAAATCTGCTTTCGATGAAGGTATAGTATATCACCCCATTTGAATACAAATTATTCACATTGAAATATTATTGCAAATTATTTATTAGTTTATTTAATCAAATATTTCAAGTTATTTATAAATTTACAAACTATTTTAAAGTCACTTTTATAACATTTAAATAGATTTTAGATTTCACTGTGCTGGAAGATTAATTATTTATTTATATTGTCATTATTCTGTCATCTTAATCAATTTCATTTATAAACGAATTTGCAAAAAATAATAAATATTAATGGAAATTAAATGTTTGCAGTTGAAAATACATTGAAAGATACACAATTAAAAGTATACATTTATGTTGGACAATTAGCTGCAACAGTTGATACTTCAGGTACTTCTTTTAAACATAAATAATGATGACACTTAATCTTATGCACGTAATCTAAATTTTCGTACTTTAATAACAAATATTTCAATGCTAAAGGTACTTTGGATTGGATTTACCAGTTAAAATGGAATTATATTAATGAATGGAAATCATCTACGAGAGAAACATTAATCATAGATGGAATCATTGAAGGATACATGAAGAAATATGATCGGTTAGCACTGTATTGGATTAGCCGATCCGGTGATAAAGTAATTATATTGTATTCATTATTATAATTAATAATATATAAATATTGTAAATATATTTATATTTAGTATAATATAATATAATAGTAATATATAAAAATTATAAAGATAATATGAGTTAATAATTATTATATTCCTTATGTTTCAATTGCAGGTACCAAAAGATAATCCAGCAGCCGCCTTACGAGTTATTCAAGATTTAACAAATGATTAATTTTGTAATTTGTAAAATAAATGGAATTTTCTATTGCTTGTTTTGTTCTTTTAATTATACAATTCTTGCTATGACCGAAAAGTTCAAAATAATTATTTTCTAAATTACAGGATTAAATAAAAACTTCATTTTGCTTTTAAAGAACAGTAAATAATCTTTGGTTTATTGTATGTGCTGATAATAAATACAATTATAACAATAGCCATACGAAATTGGAAACTGGTTTATTATTCTAAGCAAAATGAACCGAATCATTATCTTAAATCTTAACTGAAACCACGCCTTCTTGCATTAACTATTGTTTTTCCCTGAGGTTGTTATAATCCCTTCTACCTAAGATAGACAGTAGACCCTTTTTGAAAAATGTGACTCATACGAAAATGGTTCATTGCAAGAAACCAAAATATATTGGAACAGTACAAAAGTTGAAACGTTCGAGACAACAACGATATTTCATTTGTGCGAGTTTGGGACAAACTGTTTAAATTACAATTTAGTTTTGTGTTTTTCATTTGTCAAGTTTATACAAATCAGCATTTTACGAAGTTTTATTCTACTCCAACTTATTTATTAAATTTAACGATTGCAATCTTATTTGAAAGTAAGTAAAGTAATTCTTTAATTTATAGTTTACTTTATCAAAAACTAAACATTTTTAATACTATTTAAATATTTAAACTATTTAAATTTGTAAAATACTATTTATTTACATTAATAATATGTAAATTTAAATTTATTATTTAAAGTGTGTTTTTTATTATTATCATTACTGTTTTTATTTCAATTTAATTAAATTCCTATTATGCATACGTAATTAATTTAACGTCTTAATTTAACGTCTTAATTTAACGTCTTAATACACCCAATTTAATTGCAATATTCAAAACTATTTTTTTATTTAAAATTACGTTAATATATAGTTAGATTTATTTTTCAATGTCATAATATTAAAAGTAATATTTCTGCTGAAGAAAAATATTTAAAATCAAGCATACTTTAATTGATCTAAGTGAAATTATACTTCAAGTAATTTTTTACAGTAAAATAATATTGAAAAGAAATAATTTTTTATTATTTTTAATTTTATTATTTGTTAGATATTATATTGATTATTTTTATTGTTTCCAGAAATTGCAGCGGCAGCTCATTCTTACTCTCAGTATCCTGAGTTTCATGATAAAATATTTACAAAATAGGTCCGATTTAAATAAAAAGGTAACTAATCATCTTTTTATATTATTTTCAATTTTACTTATTACGCTTTTTACTTTTCTTAAAAAGAGCTAACGATATGTGAAAGTTGATCAATTTTGCACAAAATATATAATAATTCCATTTCTTTAAAAGAAATCTACATTTTCTTAAATCCTGCCTACATTTCATCATTTTCTTGAGTTACATTTCTAACTCTTTGAAACTTACTATCATTAATTGAAGATTATAAAAAGTTCTTTCAAAAATATTATATCAAAATAAATACGTTTTATGTTTCAGCTTGCGTCTTAGTCTTTTGTGGAAGTGGAAAATTAACAAACCAAAATGGGTCAAGTGATTTTAAACAACTGCATTACGTCACACAGTAATAACCATAGTTTGGAGGACAACGAAAACTGGGAGCAAGAAGCGAATGATGAGCAGGAAACTTGTCTGTCGTTGAATAAAATCGATAACTTGAATAACTCGCAAGTAGATATTTTAATAGATAAATTAAGTCAGAAGGAAATAGTTGAGAAAATAATGCAAAGCACGTCGAATATTGTATTAAAAAATTTATCTCTACATTATGCCGTAAAACGACGGATGTTAGATTTGGCCGAATCGTTGATGAAAAGCCCATCAATCAATGTGAATTACAAAAATGATTTGGGCTTAACAGCATTGCACATAGCCGTGAAGCTGAATGACTTAAAGATGACAAAATTATTGCTGCAAAATGGTGCAAATGTTGACTGCAAAACGTCCACCGATCAAACGCCATTATTTCTTGCAATTGAGAATAAAAGTGTGCAAATGATTCAATTATTATTTGACTTTAACGCAAATGCAAACACCAAAGACATCAACGAAAATCATCCAATCCATATTGCAGTGAAGATCGGCATAGTCGAAATAGTGGATTTAATGATTAATCAAAGCATTGACATCAATGTTCAAAATTTAGCCGGCGAAACGCCGTTGCATTTGGCCGTTTGGGATGAAAATAAAGAAATGGTGAAACTGTTGCTCAATCGACATGCGATGATCAACGCGAAGACTGATATGGGCGAAACGCCGTTACATTTTGCGGTGATTGATGAAAATGCCGAGATCGTCGAGATATTAATCGAACACAATGCGGACGTTAATGCCGTTGATAATAATGCTAATACAGCTTTGCATTTTGCGGCGGAAAAAGAAATCGTGGAAATGATTAAGCTGTTAGTGCAAAACAATGCGAGTGTTAATTTCAACAATTGCGATGGTGTTAATCCCCTGCACATAGCGACAAAAAATGGTAACAACGCGATTGTACAACTGTTACTTTGTCACAAAGCTGATGTTGATTATCGAACAGTCGGCGGTCAAAGTTGCTTGCATTTGGCGGTGTCTGATGGAAATGTGTCGATAGTTCGAACATTGCTTGAAAATAATGCCGATGTAAATGCTTTGGACGGTAATGGAAATGTGGCGCTGCATTATGCGGTTGAAAATGAAAACTTGCAAATGATCAATTTATTGCTTGACTTCAATTCGAATGTCAACTTGGGAAACGTTTGCAAAGAAACGCCGCTACATTTGGCGATTTGTAAAGGAAATGTGGATATTGTGAGTGCATTGATTCAGCATAATGCAGACGTCAATTGCACTGACATTAATGATAAAACGCCGCTTCATTGGACGATTGAGAAAAATATGTTAAGTATTGTTAAGTTATTGTTAAATCACGAGCGGACTAATGTGAATTGTCAAAATATCGAAGGTGAGACACCTTTGCATATTGCAGTTGCCAATGGGAGCACAGAAATGATGAGACTGTTGTTACGGAATCGCAAGGTTGATATGAATTGTCAAACCAGAAGCGGACAAACGGTATTGCATTATGCAGTTTGTAAAGAAGATGTGCAATCGGTTCAAAGTGTCATTGACTTTGGTGTTGATGTGAATCTTGCGGATGATAAAGGAAACACGCCACTGCATTATGTCGCTGAGAAAGGAAGCGTTGAAATGATCAAAGCAATACTTGCATTTGATGTTGATATTAATGCGAGAAATAAGAATGGCGAAACAGCGTTGGTTTGTGCTATTAATCGGGGCGATACTGCAATTGCTGAGATTTTGTTAGAAAATAATGCGGACAACAAAATTGGCGATTCGCGAGGAAATGCGCCATTGCATGTTGCAGTTGAGAGTCAAAATGTGAATATGGTTCGTGTGATACTTAAAAGTAATGTGTATATCAACTCAGCGAACATATATGTACAAACGCCCTTGCATCGAGCAGTTGTCAAAGGCAATCAGACGATTGTTCATTTGTTACTTGAACATAAGGCAAATGTGAATTGTAAGAATGTGAATCACGAAACGCCATTACATTTAGCGATTTTCAGTCAAAATATCGAAATCATTGACTCACTGCTTCGGCATCAGGCAAACGTTAATTGCCGAACTAAGATGGGATGTACGCCATTGCATTTTGCCGTTTGGTATGCAAATCTTGACATTGTCAAATTGTTACTTCGGTATCAAGCGCAAGTCAATAGTCCGGATATTCATGGCAATACGCCATTACATTTTGCAGTTGGCAGACAAGGTTGTAGGATGAGTGAGATTGTGAGTGCATTGCTTGAACAAAATGAGGATATTAATTCGAAGAATATGCATGGCGAAACACCATTACACATTGCGACGAAACATGGCAATCAACAGATTGTTCAGGTTCTACTGTTACACAAAGCTGATGTTAAGTGTCGAACTAAAACAGGCCAAACGCCATTACATTTCGCGGCTTCTAATCAGAATATTGACATTTTGAAGTGTTTACTTGAATATAATAAAAAGTTAGTCAATATGGATATAAATGGTAATGCATCTCATCTTAGGAACTTAACTGCACTTTTGAATGACGAATAAACTTGTTTGGTATTGTAAACTATGTAAAATGTTATATTAATATTAAAAGTGCGTTTAATAAGTAAATTATTTTGTAAACGAATGATGTAAAACCAATAATTGTATAAAAAATAATTCAAATATATGTATATACAATCAATCATTTATATTCTTTGTTATTTTATTACTTGAAAAACAATATGCGGATTTTTTAAACAAACAATTTTATATAATATTTTGAGTATATTATGTAAGCAATGTTTAAAGTTCTACGCAAAAAATATTTGTATCAAATATTATGAATAGAAATTAAAAGTAATACTTGCCATTTTGCTGTAAAAGGTAATTGATTATGAATAAGACAAATTAGAACACGATTTACTGTAACGATATTTAATAAATACTAAATCATAACAATCATTCAATTCTTGAGATTTTGATGACATTATGCAAAATTTCATATCCCCAACATTAATATAACTTTCTTAAAAATCTAATTTTGACGAAAAAAAGTACTGTTAAATTTCAATTCTTCATCAGGGATTTTTTTTTTTTTTATTGAATGATATTCTAACATTAAAATCCCTGATAAAGAATTAAAATACGTGTGATGCGTCACAAATACATGCACATATTATGTTTCTATATACATTTCAGAAATATACATTATGCAAAATTAATGAAAATGATGCAAAATTAATTTCGAATTAAATGTAAATTTCATAAAATTTTTAGCCGAGAAAAATTATATGAAATTTAATAAACAAACTTTTTCCTAAATTTTTCATATTTCAAACAAAAATCACGCGAATCAATACGAAATTCAATAAGCAAGAACCTCTTAAATCCAATTCGATTAACAAATCATATATACTTTTAGTATAATTAAATTTGCATATACGTTTATGTTAGCAAATTTTGAATTCTCCGCCAAAGGGGTTTTTCAATTTCATTTTGAGAGAGGGCGGGTGAAGCTCGGAAGAAAAGAAAATTAGTTAAAATTTATATTTCATTAAATTAAATTCTAATTAAGAATTATTTCATATTCATTTAATGAAATTACATTTCATTCTAACACTTTAATTTTAATGCTATTTCTAATTGAACAACAATGATTAAAAAATCTTATTTCAATTGAATTATATTGAGTGAAACTGGATTTAAAGAAGTTTAGTTTATTGAAAAATTACTATCTTTTTACTTAAACTAAAATAATGTACAATTAATACAATTTAATATTACAGGAAAATTGTAATCTATAAAATGAGCATTTTTAATAAAAAAAAAAAACAATTGTCCTTATGAATAGGAAATGACAATGTTTATAAATTTGACTGAAAAATAAAACGTTTAAGAAAAAACATGTTAAATGATTTGTATAAAAAACGTTTTATGATATGAAACGTTTTAATTTTAAGTCACATTGTTTATAATAACTATAATATATACAGTAATTTCATTTTAATATTTCATTAATACTAATTATACTTTCTTGATAAAAATTTTACTTAGAAAAACATGAGTTAATTATTGTCAATTCCTATAACTCGGATTGTACAAAATTATTCATCTGAGGTACCATTACATTGCACGGAACATTTGATTAAATATTACTATATCATAAATAGTGCAATATCAGAATTCAAAACTAAATCAAATATTATGATATATAAATCAAACGTACGACTAAACTATAAATCTGCAGAATCAATAATCACACGACAGAATTTGCATAAATATAAATCAACAAATAAATAATAATACTTAATTTAAACATTAATTATTAACTACACTTTATGTATTGTTTGTAAATGCTATGATGAATTGACAATAATAATTTTTAATCAAACGTTATAATGCGTGTAAATTTGCATAGTTAAATCTATATGAATGTTTACATATTACTTTTTACATGTACCTTTTTGTTATTGTAATAATACAATAATTTAATTTCCATAAACTAACGTTAAAATGTTCACTAGATTAATATATACCAGTCATGTTTTTATATCGGTTTGCAACCGATTTCCTGCAGTAGTCGTTTCTCATTGAAGTATCACAATTGCCTTGTTTGCGTATTTCTCACAGTTTGAGAATTAAATGCACGTTGACAAATATCAGTTGTCTAAAACATCTGAACTTACAATCCTGCATACAATTAGCGGAGAATATTTAATGGCTCAATGGACAGTCGCCTCTATTTCCAGCGTCATTCTAAAGATGTGTCTGCAAAGGATTTAAATACAAAAATAATACAAAGTTTCATTTAATATCAAATTAAACAAATTAACTTAAAAAGTACAAATTAAACTAACTGCATTCTATTCTTAATAATTATTATATTATTATTTTAAACAATATCAATTAGGAATACTTAGGAGATTAATAGATATATTCTATATCAAAAAATTATCATAAGAAATAATATAATAAATAATTCGCTCATTCATGTTATGATATTTATCTAATTTCTTATGATACACTTTTGACAGAATAATTTTGTATTTGTAAAAAAAAAAGAAATGTAATCATTAATTATAAAAAATAACATTTCCAATTTATTTAACAGGCTATGAAAAAACAATATTTTTAAATAATACAATGTTTTCGATGGAACATTTGTCTAACGGAGTTCAATCAAATAAAACAATTTCTTCTCTTAAAAACATACATTCATTTTTGTTTTAAATTTGAAGGAAACAATAAAATGTCTTTCGTTTTCAAATTAAAATTTCATTCCGTAATTATCAATTCATTATTCTAATCAAACAATTATTTATTTAACAATAACGCTAAAGAAATATTTGTCTCTGGAAAATGATTGCAAAGTATAATGTTTATACTTTTGTAATATTGTTCTTAAGGCATGGGATATTATAAATACGCTCAAGACTCGAATTGCTGGCGTTTCAGATCTTGTTGCACTGTGACAGTTGTGATCGAAATGTGCTTTGCGCTGGTACCATTGCTCGCGACTTGATAGGCAAGTCGACGGGATCGTCGTTCCAAAAGGTTTAACCGGCTGAATTTGTAGGTCGGCTGTCTCTAAATATACGAAATTACATTTTTAGATATTCGTCACAATTTATATCGAAATTAATTTAATCTAGATCGAATAAGTGGACAAATATTCAAATCAGAATGAATCCAAATAAATATAAACGTAAGAAAACAAAATGAAATGAAGAATAAACTTTAATTTAACTTTAAGTAACATTCAATTCATGTGTGTTAACCATAATTTAGTGAGCTTTTGAAAAAAGTAAAATGTTGCATGTTGCATTTATTATTGTAAAAAATAATTACAAGTGAACTAGGATAAAATAAATAAGTCAGGAATATATTCGATCTAGACTTATTGAGTATTCTTTTTTTATTTTTTTATTTCTTATATTTGAAAATAAAATGATGATAAGATTAAGAAAAACGGACTATATATGATTGAAACAAATTAACTTTAAACAATTGTTATGGTGTTGTAACAAAGCACAAGCACAGCACACATTACGATGAAATCAAATTAAGTGAACTCAAATCTTTGAAGCATAATTCAAAAAAGGAATTAATTGAAATAATAATTAATTACCCTATCAAAACGAAAAATATATTGCGAATATATTGTTAATAGATTCTTCATGTATTCTTAATATACTCTTAATGCACTCTTAATATATTTTTAATATATTTTTTAATATAAGAACATATTTTAAATATGTTAAAAATATATTATGAATATATTGAGAATATATTAAAAACGTATTAAGAATCTATTAAGAATATATTAAGAATATTTGTATAGAAAAAGTATATTCAGAATATATTAACAATATATTCGCAATATAGTTTTCGTTTTGCTAAGGTAACTTTTTCTTTTGCAAATTAGGTATAAAATTGTTTAATGAATAAACAACAAAAGACTTTAAGCTAAATATAATAAATAAGTTACGTATAGAAAAAGGGGTTTTACATCTAAGATTGTGTTGTACGTTGAATTAAGAAATGCAACGACATTGATATTTTGTAAATCTCATAGCATATGAATTCATTTATTCGCATGAATTGTTTTACATACACACCAATATGTATAATCGAGGCGAAGTAAGTAACATGTATATATTTATATACATATATATTCGAGCAAAACGATATAACAAGTCCCTGAACGACGGCTCATTGAAAGGAGCGCGCGCTTCATTATAATACATAGACACTTTGAAAATTCAAAATAGTTTTATGATTTTCTAGAGTAAAAAAAGCCCCTATTGTTTTCAATAAACTATCGCCACCTGCCAAATAGTCGCATCGCCTCGCACAAGCTTGCATTATTCTTTCTCACTTTCTACATATTTAATACAACTTATGTCTCGTCCTCTACTCTCATAACTTTATTTCACATGAAAGCTTCTCTGCGTTAAACAAACAATGCTTAATATAAAAATAACGCTTTTTTCCCCTCAAAACTTTATTAATTTTATACTTTTCTTAATAATTCAACCATTGAATTTGTTTCTTTAATTTAAATCTGAACTTTTTAATTAATTTTGTATTCAATTAAATGTTTACAATTATCAATATATAATATTGTCAATTGTAAAGAGGATAAATAATTCAAATTTCATAATTCTCTATTTAAATTTATATGTGATTAATCATATCCCAATTCAATTTTTTTTACATTTTAACTTTTCGGAATATTTTTTATTTCCTCATCAGAAATACATTCTACAAAAAAATATATATAATTTTTAATTATAACATAGTTTTATCTGAATGTTATTATGAATACATTATTTTACCTTAATTTTCGTCTTTACGTTAGTAAATTTTGTTTTTTATATATCCAACATTTTATATTATAATACAAATTTTGTCTCTCAATTAATTTCATTATAATAAAATTTAAATATAATTATGTCGGTTTTGTTTTGATTCTAACTGCGTTGAAGTTGATAATTGCAGGAATGTATTTTTTCATATAATATTTTGGCGCTAAAATCATATATCATTTGAATCAGAGAGAAAATCACATATATGATTAAGTTTATCTGTATCTGATTAATCAGATTTAACAATTTAAAATTTTAAATTTAATGTTGATTTTTCAAACAGGGGACAATTTTTAAATTGGGATATAATTAATCACAAATAAATAATATTATTTAAGAAATTCATTTTTAAAATAAATAATTGTATTTTTGATTATTCAAAAATTGTATTCAAAACTTGATTTGATTTCAAATAATATTTCATTTAACATCAGAAGAATCTTTTTCTTACTGCATTTCATACAAATTTCATGCGAAATTAAGTCGATTGAATGATTCAAAGTCATAAAATAATTGATAATTTGTTTTTAAATAATCAAAATAAATACTTTCTAATGCAAACAAAGACAAGTTTGTTCATTTAAAATTAATCATCATTAGTAAGATTGAAAAAGATGAAAAAAAGTTGAATTAAAGAAATACTAAACAAAATCGTGTATATTTTCAAGACCTCTTTTTTTGGTGGAACTTGTATATTTTTTTTATTTCCGTCGCCGCATAAATCATCAACTCCCGCAAAATTGGAAACGTTCAATAATAGTTATTTATTCAGTGAACAACATTTTGGCTTGTTAAAACATTGCAGTAACATTGGGAGGTCTGCTAATCGACGCTTGTTTATACGTACAGAACTCTAAATTGCGTATACGACGCTAGACTTCTTTTATATACTAGTCTCCTCAACTTGATATTATACATTTATTGTACAGAATTTAAAGAACGATAAAATGTTTGGCTTCATAACTTAACCACATATATAATAGTCTTTGTATCATTCAAGATTTTGAGATTCAAACAAACAATTTTGCAAGTAATAATCCCTCGTTCAAGAAACTTAGAGTTTCAAGATAAAAAAACGTATCTTGGTATATGGAAATTCATATAAATTTATATATAAATCTTTTATAATATTTTATGAAATTATATGAATTTTATCATAAAAATATATTGTTAATTATGAAATCGTCATTTACAAGCATAAAATATAGAACAATTTCAATTATTTTGTTGTTGTTGTGGATTGAAATTTAAAATTGAAAATCTGATTTTTCACACTATTTCACACTCATTTTAAATTCACATTCAGATTTTATACTTTGGATTTCTATTTTTTAAGTAAAAATGTCTTATTTAAA
>JABFPJ010003868.1:0-15032 GCA_022817425.1 Gryon sp. ZL-2020
ATATCTAAAGTATAATTATGATTGGCTGTTGGTACACCGATCGGTGTACAATTAACACTTTTTAGACATTAATTTGTATTTTTACACGAAATCGTGTAAATATTTAAATATTTTTTTTACTGTGTAATTACTTATTATAGTTATCCCAGGATATTTTTTATAAATATACACGGGATATTTTGTCCGGGAATATTTTATCGTGGGATATTTTGACTGGGATATATTGTCTTGGGATATATTATTCGGGGATATTATGTCGCGGTTCCAATTTCACAATTGCATCACTTTTTTGGGAAATTTTATTTGTTTTTGGTGCAAAAAAATGTTCAATTTAGAATAATTTCATTTGCTGTGATATGCGATAACAAACATGAAAACTTGCATTATTAAATTAGAAAGAATAGACCTTTTTTGCACATTGCACTTTATAAATCCCGAAAAATACGGCAAATACATTGAATAGTTTCGTTTTATAGGATCAAAATGATTAAAAGTAAAAACAAAAAGTTCGATCATAGTTTAAGTTTAAATTCCAAAAATGCTTTTGTGTCGAAAATATTTTCGATTATGACGCCGGATAGATTTAACATTCAACAGCTAAAATGGAGCGTACATAATTCGAGGTTTCCGTCGTCTGAAATCTTTAGCCGCGCATTTACAACTAGTCGCCCTTATCGCGATTTTACACTGAAAGAATTGTGAGCAAAATTACACATCGTTTTAAAGCTACAACGTGTATTTCGTGATTGTACATGTTAAGCATTGAACGATTATATTAAAGTCATGAAAATAAATTTCAGCTTGTAATTTTAATGTCATAATGTCACAATGTCAGTTTTTCAATTCAACAAGAAGCATTTTAAAAACATTATTTGAAAACATGAAGTGTATTAAAAATGAAAGTATTAAGTGTTATTAAATGAAAAATTGAATTACATTGAATAAAATTTAAAACAATCAAAAAATGTATTGCAATAAACGTATTCTTTCAATTGAATGAAAGTTTTAAATCTCATCTTTGCCTCTTTGAGCTTCAGGCTCGTCTTCTTTGAAATCCAGTCAAATATTGTCTTAACGATATTGTTTTAGCGTAATAAACTAATATACTATTCATATTTAATTAAATTGAAACTTACGAAAATGAAGTTTATAATATAATGGAATTTGAATATTATACTGTAGATTATTAAGGATATACATATAATTACTAAAATATACAAAATTTAGTCCTATTTGTAATTACATAATTAATTATACAGCGTTATAATTTTATGTTGTTTTTAATTATAAAGCAATTATTATCAAAAATAGATTTCTATTAATAAATATTTATTCAAGCAAAAAAAAACAATTCATAAATGATTTAATAATTATAAAATGATTACTGTGTTCAAAAGTACTCAATATCGATATCATCGCACAAAATACGCGATAATTCTATAAGCAAAGTCATTGATAGTACCTGCAGTTTATAAGTAGAAAGATAAACAGTACGACAGGGGCAGCTAAAATTATTATCCATACAGAAGTTCTTTTTCTTTTTTTATAACAAGAGTAAAGTTAAATATGAAAATACGAATAACGCACCTATAAATACCATATATAAAGACTAATATAGCACTCAAAAAATTCAAATAATGTGTTCTATGATAATTTTGTTATTTAAACCTCATTGAATGCGTCAATAAAAAAAATGTTATAATATTTTGTGCAATTATTCCTGGAATTTCCATTTATTAATTTGGATAACATTCAGTATGATATATTTACACGAGACCACGATTATGAGAAAATGCAAAACTATCTAAACAATTTTCCCACATTGTTTATCGACCTTACAGTCATCAATTACAAAAGACAATCAATTAATATTATTGACAAAATAACCAGTAATTTCTGCAACAAAAAAGCATCCAATTTACTCATATTTTATCTGTCATAAAAACAAAAAATATCATCGCTTTGCTCTCGCAATGATACTATTCCTTTTAACCTTTTTTTCTTTTGCAAGCTAAAGAAAATAGTTCTTTTATTTTCAACATTGTACTTACTATGATTGATGAGTCGATAGATTTAATTTAACGACAGGGAAACTGCATGAAATTAACTTTTGATCTAATACACGTCATTAGTAATTTCCAAAACAGAGTGCACATTTTATAATTAAATTAAAATTTCCTATTTTTTATGTATAATAGTTTGTTATAATTTTACATATGTAAATATTAAAGAAGATAAATAAATAGTTATTCGTCTATCAATTTGTATGTGTTAATTTGTTTATCCCAAATAAATAATTTTTGTTTAATTGACGTTTCGAAATATTGTTATTTCCTCATCAGAATTGTTTTTTTTTATGTCAATTTCTTTCCCAAATAAAATGTTTTTTTTTTTAATTTGTAACTATTTTATTTTTTATATCCAATATTTTCAATCACGATTAAAGTTTATATATTAAAAGTTTATATATATTTATGTAATAAAATTTGGATATAACTATATGATTCCTATGTTTTTGCTTTGTTTTGTTCTGATGAGGAAATACAAATATTTCCAAACGTCAATTAAACAAAAATTATAATTTTACATAATTAACATATTATGAGCCTAAGTTATAATTAAGCAGAAAAATATGTTAATTTAATTAAAGTTAATAGTATTTCATACACACTTTGTTAAATATGCTCGAGTTTCAAGCAACGTGCTTTTGGTTATGACGAAAAGTGTATGATGGAATAACTGCGTTAAAAAAATTTATTTTCCAGTGCAATGAAAACACAATCAAAAGAAACACACAATCCTCGTTTCCTCGTCGCTTGTTCTGACCAGTAGATCATTTCATCACTTTTGGACTTGACCCCTTTATGTCAGTGTCCCAACGACTGAACAATTGACCGTTGATTTTGAAGCTTCGGTATCAGAACGTTCTTTGCCCTTTACTACATACATTATACAGTGGTCACGTCAAAGCCTACACTCGAGAATAATTTGTTAGAGTAATCACTTCATTATGGATGATAACCAAGCATAAACTTTAACTTATTAATAATTTAGGGTAGCCAACATAAATGTTTACTTTTAAGTTTTAAAAGAAAAAAAAACTCAAAAATCACTTTGGTTGACTGCGATTTTCTTATTACATTCTATTATAAACAAATTGATTTAAATTATAGATTCTTCCAATAATCACGAATTACGTCATTTTTTCTTATTACCATTTCGTATGAACAGACACATTGTAGTATAAGATTATAAGAAACGGAAGTAAAATATGCATTGCGTGTACATTTTTTACGTTTGTTCTAAGTAAAGCATGTAACCTTAGTAATTTGCAAAATATAATGTGTTATCGAGCAAGAAGAACTCGAATGAAATTATTATCAAATATATAACAAGTAAAAAACTCGAGCATCAATCAGTTGTCTTTACTCATCAATAGTCAATAGTAAAATATTATATAAAATGAGTTGCTTGACATTTCTACGCACACATTTCAGTTTGGCGACAAATTATCAATGCAATAATTATAAGTATTGTGGAAACGAATTATCAGAAATTATATACATTTACAAATAACTCGGCACGGAAATTTTTCTTTATTTTTCCATTCGCACAGTAAAAAGTACATACTACAATTGACATGTGTTTATATTAGATTTTTGATTTAAATTTTCTGAACTATGACAAATAATTATGTGTAACATAAGAAGTTTACTTTATTCGCATAAAATATGAACTCAAAAAAGGAATTAAGTAAGTGGAACGAAAATGTAAATGTTGGTGTATTTTTTATTTGTAATAATTAATAATAATATTAAACAGTGTTTCATGATTTGCATTTAAATGTTCAATACATTTATGGAGATAATCATAAAAACACAGACGAATATATAAAAATGAAAAAAGTTTGAATTTCAGTTTATGTATAAGCTTAGTAAACATTAGCATAGCCTTTTTTGCGGTTCGCTTGGTATTTTGCTTAGCATTTGACCTAAGTTGAGTTTATCTATGATTATTTTTCGAGAATGGAAGTTAAAAAATGTGTTGACTTCATAAGTATGTCGAGATCTCTGAAAATGCTTTATTGAATTACAATGTTTCTTACTTACTAAATGTTATATACATTAAGTTAATTTTTTGACCAAAAATCCTTTGAATGAATAGTTTTTGGATCATATTTTCCATTCAATTTATGTTTAAAGAATGTTTGTCACCATATTTAAACTTAAAAAAAGTCCTTTCAATATATCAATTCGACTATTTTCTTTCAACAAAGCTAAGAATTCACGAATCGAATCTAATAAATCAGATGTTTGTTGAATTAACCAAATTTCATCACATTTGACCAAATCGTTTTCTCGATTCACATCTCCCTCGATTAAAGACATTGGAGCAAAATCGAATTTTCTGAGGAAAATGTTAGAGAAATCTTTTCTGTGTAAAACTCGTCGACATTATTCGGTGGAGAATGTGTGAACGAAGTATTTAAACTTTTAAACAGATCGACGAGCCGGGAAGAGATATAAACGAAAACAAAATAATAATAATTTTGCTGAATGTCAAATAAGTGAGATCAAAGCACTTATGTCGCAAAAAAGCGACTGATTAGAGATTTGCATTACATGTGCATCGAAACAAGAATCGTCGACGCGAATGTATAATCTACGTGACTTAGCATATTATTAATCTATAATTTAAACTATTATAATAAGCCATCATCAAAAATGCTTGCCATACAAGAAGATATTCATTTGTAATTTACACATACTAAAATGTGGACAATTTCTTACGCTGAATATGAAACAAAAGTGAACAAAAAAAATACGAAACAGAAAAAAAAAACAAAAAGAGAAATATTTTTCCTTCAAGAAAATCAATAAATTGATGAGGCACGATTATTAGTTACGTCTCTTGGGTTACAAGTACGAATCTATTAATTTTCCTTCTTGACTAATCGAAACAATTATTCACTGTCAAAATTCAAAGTGAACGTTCCTTTTTATCAAAGCGGAGCATCAATTGATTAATCATTTGGTAAATCACGTTGTTTTTACACGTGAACACAAAAAAAAATCCTTCCGAAGAGATGTGCACAAACCGTGTAAGTTTAGAGCCAGCTTTAGCTAACTCAAATTAAGGTCAACTCGAGCTGACGAGGCACGCTTAAGTCAGTGAAGCATCAAAATGACAATTGTGCGATCATAGGAATTCGAAATGTGATGATAATTTCAAGTTAACTGTATGCTATTGTTTGACGTAACGCAAATTGAAATGTAATTCACATTTTCCCGAGGCATCTCTACTTGATACAAATTTGAATTAGACATTTCTTTTTGAGTAGTCAAAAATGCTAAATTCTCTCTATATACATAATAAATAATTGTATATATAAATCATAAAACTAATTTTTTGTACGTTAAAGATTATTCTAAAAAATGATGTTATTAAATATGAAAAGGATGATTTATGAATGTAAAAGTGAATAAACGCAGAATGACTTTCATTCGTGGCTTTTTATCTGCCGCTGCAATCTAGATGACACTTTGCTTCCCCAGATTTAGAATCAATGGGCACATCAGCTTCACTAAAGTCATACTAATAGCGTACTTACGGCATTATCATATGTATATCTACAATTCATACATACTTATTACTTTATTACACTTCGGTCATTTGAATTCCAAATAAATGAATATCTAATTTAATAGCTAAAGACATTTTTTTGCTCATTTTAATTCACTTCAATTTATTCGTTAATACACTTTTTCCTTCTAACAATATAAAAGATTAAGAATAATAATAAGATGCAAAAAAGAAAAAGAAGTTTACTTTGTGTTTGCAGAGTTATAAATTTAATAGACGAAGCGAACTGTCGTATGAATTACATATATATTTGTTTCAATATGCGTAAATAATTAATACTGCACAAATCATTAATTCATAGTTTGATTTTGAATTATTAACTTCAACCCGTTAATTGAAATATATTTACATAAATTGCAAATAAAGTAAATACCAATTGCTTCGTCAGTCTAGTTCAATCAATTCGCGTAATTACCCTAAAATGCAGTAAGAGTAAATTGAATCAAGTTTGTCATTATGAGTCATTTATGTTGACTTAATTAATACATTTCATAATTTTGACGTACAATATTATATATTGTTAAAATGTACACAAAAAATATTTTTAAACAAATGCAAAAAAGTGCAGATTTAGTAGAAACTGAAATAGTCCATCAAATGTAGCATAATTTTATATGCGTCAATTTTAATTTTTTATTTAATACTTTTTTATCATTATTATTTATTTAATATTTGATACTACTTTAATTGAAATCGATTAGCGAATGTCATACATTTTGATTTATCGACTTTTGATTATATTGTATGTAAACTTTTTATACAAACAATTTATGCTAATATATTTTATAATTGTATTCGATTGTGTTTCATCTTTTTTGATTAATTGAAAATCTTGCAATGATTTATTTTATTAAAATTTAAACACAGCAAAGTAAAAAAAATAATTCTTTCGTAGTTTATTATCATAAACAGTATTTAAATTACAATTTGAATTCATTTTAGATGTAATCAGTAACATAATACTTCAAGCGGTGTAAAAAGTTATCGTCCATCAATTATTTATAATTTGTTTACAAAAGTCTGCCTCTTTTCGGAATATACAATGATTAAGAGGTATAATATAAAATTACATTTTACTTCATATAAATTATAAAGATAATATTTTTCACTTAATTAGATTACTTTGATAAAATATAAATCGTTATAAAGCTATACATAAATTTTGAAAAGGAGTTTATATATTGAAAATACAGTTTTAGAGTGAATGGAATTCAATATTATATAAATGAAATGTTATATGATAAAAATTCGAAAAATAATAGTAAATTATAACGTTAAATAAGTCATGTTAAAAACAGTATTACGGTTAATTTCCAATTTAATTCAATAAAAAGCTGATTATTTAATATTGTGCATGGTCATGTTTGATCTATTGATCTATTAATTATATTCGTGATCTGTATTTGCGGAAAAGCAACTTTGTATTATAATAATAAAATTCTAAAACACACAATTAAATATCAATATCTATTGATTGTTATGTAAAAGTTTAAAATAACTTTAATTAGTAAAGTTGCATATAAATTATTTAACAATGACATTGTACAAAGATTGGCAAAAGTTACACATTTCTTCAAAAATTGTTGTCTGACTTGATAACTTTACGATACTTACATAAACAAGTTTTAAATAATTAAGCAATCTCAGTCATTTTTCGTGTAGAGAATAATAATTCATTTTGATAATTTTACAACGTATGCAATATTGATTCTTTATCTGTAGGAAGTAATGATTATAAAAGTGATAATTACTTCATTAGTAAATAAAAAATTGGTTTTACTAATTAGTTTTAGTAATGTGCTATTTAATTTTTTGTCACCTTTTTACGCATTTTTGTTTGAAACTGTTATGACATTACATATTGAGAGTATTCGCAGATTTACTGAGTAACGTCAACGAAGATCTTTGACATTGCAATAATTGAATTCAAGAAAAAAAAACTTTTATTGAAAGAACTGTTAAATAAACGAGATCTCGAATAAATTTATTTTTTATTTTAAAAGATACTGCAATTTGAATCACAGTTCACAGACGTACAACTAATTTTTAACATGAATTTTAATTTTCAATTTAATTCAATTTAGAATTTTTTAACAAATTGTAAGCCAAAAATATATAATTAAAAATGTTCTTTTTTTATTTAGATTTAAAAAAATTACGCAAAAGGGGAATAATTATGAAATTAATCTCTGCTTACATTTCCAATGATTTTTTTTAATATTTAATTTATTCAAATAATTACTGTATTAATGATTTGTTAAAAAAATATTCGTGTTTTCTAGAGTTTCTAGAATTATTACAATTATTATATTATATAGTTTTATATTAGAAGAAGAAGACGCTGAGTAAATTATTAATGTATTATTAAATGATATGATGTTAAAAAACTTGAAATTGTTTTCTTGTTAATGTATTATTAAACGATATGATATTAAAAAACTTGAAATTGTTTTCTTGCGAATTACTTATATGTATATTCAGATATATAATATTAAACATATTCGACTGCAATGCAAATGTTTTTAAGACAATTTAAATTGCTTATCCATATACTTATTATTAATTATTTTTTTATTAGTTGACAAAAACTGCTAGACAAAATGTGTAATTTTTAAATTCTAAGAAATATATTTTTTTATTATTAATTAAAATTTAATTAATTAATTAAATATATTTTAAATATTCTGTTATTAATAATATTAATTTAAATTATAATTCGTATATTTATACAAGAACTTGAAAACTGAATAGTTATTACTTTTTTATTTTACTTTGTAAACTAGGAATAAATAATGTTGGACCATTTAATATAAAATGTAATAAAATTTATTAAATTATCATTCTACATAACATTTATTTTTACATTTTTACATGAATGGAGAATTTACAATTTATTTGAACACATATGTTAATATATTCAATCTTCTAACAGTATTACTTAAATTTACTTAAAATTGCTTAATTTTACATCACATTTTATATTATCATTAAAATGTAAATAAGTTAAATACTGCTAGAAGATTCAATATTTAAAGGTGATCTGGCCGAAATAATGTATGCCTATACGTGGAATGACTTATTCGAGGTTATGAACAATTATGAATAACAAATGTAAAATTCATATACAAAACAATCTCTCACAAGCGTTGTACAGATAATACAGTCTTTTTTTTAAACAATAATGAAAATATTATTGTTATTTAATTGCGATCATTCTTTAAACAGAATGATTTTAGTTCAAATGACAAATTTGTTCGTTATTAAGTAATAAATTGTCCTGACTTTACACGTATTTAGTAATTTTACTAAAATTTCATTTTCTATTTTACAATAATTAAAATTTATATAACAATAGATACTATTGTTATTGGCACTGTATCATTCTATAAATCTAGTCATTTTTAATACTCTTTTGTCTTGTAAAATATGATATAAACAGTAATTGTGTTACTCTAATGAATACACATTTTGTACAATTTTCCACCTGAGATTAATTTAAAGTAACAGTTCAACTGAAGTGTCAAAAATAGGTCTAACTAAATATCATATTCGCTAGAAAACACGATCTTGATATCCAGTATCAGAATTTTGACTGGTATCCAATGGTCCTTGAAGCATAAAACCACGATGTTGTTGAGGACGTATATGTCCTGATCGCCTGGGTGGTGTTAAAAATTCAAACATATGTTGATTGTATTTCGACAACATTTTAATTAAGTCACATGGCATTGGCTCGGTCCAAAAGAAGTCATGATTTAAGGCACCGTCGGTGTCGATTCGTTTCGCTGGATCTAACATTAGTAATTTGTCTAAAAGATCACAACCATAAGGATCTTGAACGTATGGTTTTAGTCTTTCCTTCACCTGAAATTAAAAAAATAAATAATTAAATATTAATATGAGTGTACTTTTAAATAATGCATACTTTATTTTTATACATAATATATTCAGACAGTTAAATTTATCTAGTTCTTATACTCGTTTATCAACAAACTATGACTAAGTATAACTACAATGTTGCTTTTATCTTTTCAAATACACTTTTATGTTAATATTCAGATTAAAAAGTTGCATAGTAGTCTTGATTTGATAATCAACTAAATATCAATACATGTTATTGCCTACTGACCCTGCGTTTCTGTCCTGGAACCAGCTCTAATTTGTTATATAAGTCCAATTTCTCAACATCAGGCCAAACTTCAGTATTAATTGAACCACAAAGTTGAGAAATCAATTTTAGTTGCATTTGTTCAGTATTTCCTTGCATTATCGGAGTTCTGTAATTTAAAAGAATTATTTTTATTTTTTTTATTAATTTATCATTCTATCAACTTTCACTGTTCAAAAAATTTTAAAATAGTGATATATCATTAAAAGTCATTAATTTAATAGTTTTAAAGTATTGTTACAAACCTTGTCCACATTTCTGCCATAATGCAGCCAGCTCCCCAAAGATCAATTGGTGGTCCATAATTTCGTTCGCCAAGAAGTAATTCTGGTGGCCGATACCAAAGTGTCACAACTCGATTCGTATACTTATTAGATTGACCAGGTTTACAAAGACTAAATGCACGAGCTAATCCAAAATCGGCAAGTTTTAAAATTCCATTTTTTGTGATAAGAACATTGGCCGCTTTCATATCTCTATGCAATATCTAATAAAGACAAAATAGTTGTATTAATTTATTGAAGTCTATTGAGGTTTAAAAACTTGTTTTAAAGGCAAGATAAAAGTTATTATAACAGCTTAATACCTTGTTTTTGTGTATGTAATAAAGTCCATTGAATAATTGCTTCATAACCATTTTTATTTCACCTAAATTAAATTTCACGTGTTTGTTAGACAAAAGTCCAGCCAAGTCGTGCTCACAAAATTCGAATACTAAATAGAAGGTTGAGTGAAACCTGTTGACTTGTGCCGCTAAAATATATTTTTTTTTTTTATTATTAAACATTTGATTGATTAAATAATAAACAAATTATTAAATGGCATGTGACATTTATATTGTACTAATATAACATTTTTCATGATTTTAATTGAGTTTATAATATTTGTTTAATATTTGAATTGCTCACCTCTTGTTCTACATATTTCTATCAAGCTAACAACATTTTCATGCCTTAGTTTTTGTAAAATTTTTATTTCTCGCAGTGCGGTGATAGGAAACTGAAATAAATTGAATAGATTATTATAAATTTATTGATTATATATTATTATATTTGTGGTTAAAATATCACTTTACAAGAAAATGAATATAACTATAATTAATATATATACACTATTCTAACCTTAAAATTATATTAATATAAATAGAATATGATTTAACAGTATAAGATAAATCCGCAGTACTTCAATTAATTTATTAATTATAATTACTGGAGAATATAATATAATAAATAATCTTACCCCTTCTCTTTCGTTGTCCATCAAAACTTTTTTAAGCGCGACAAACTTGTTTGAATCGACTTTGCTTTTCGCCTTAAAAACTTCCCTGAAATTCAACAAAATTCAAATGAATATATTACTGAAAAACTATTATTTCAGTACACAAATAATGCACAACAAATTACCCAAAGGTTCCCTGTCCAATTTTCGCAAGTTGTTCATACTTTGTAACATCATCACAAAACGGGAATTTAAATTCTTCAATATATCTTTCGCGATCTCTTCTATTCATTTTGACGTTTAGGTCCAAAGAACGTTCACAACACTCGACTTTTATACAAAATATTTACAAAGTTTTATTGTATTTCGTTTATATATACAAATTCAATACAATTCATGAATTTAAATTACGAACACATATACGAAAAACAACATAACAGCGAATCACGTGCGTCAAAATCGTAAACACAATTGCAAGTCAACACTTCCACGTGGTATGCGAATTTCATACATGCACTAGTACATGAAAATGCAATGCGCGCGCCGATAACGCATTCAAATCTGCAGTCGAAACAATTGTGACACTGAGGTCAATGGAGTTAAATGTTGATTGCGATGACAGAACACTTCAAATTGATGATTGACATTTTGACAAGGGTGTTTTGTAGGGTCACTTTGACACGCCCCCGAGCTCTTTTCTCCCTCCAAATATCATCTGGGATCACTAACATAACCCTCATTTCAGTAACTATTGTTGTTTAGCCGAGTTCTTAGGTAACATCTGATTGGTTACATTAATGAATACAACAGCTGTTATATTGTCATAGGCGGGATATTTTAAAATGTGATGATGTAATGATGTAATGGAAATTATTGAAACATTTATATTTTTAAAAACTATTTATGAAAAAGAAATTGTATTTACAAATAATAAATAAACAATAATAAATAATGAAATTAATTTTAAACATAAAAATTTTATATAAATATTAATAAATAAATTAATAAACTAATGAATATATAATAATAAATTGTATTAATAACATAGAAGTGTAAAAGCTATTTTGAATATTAAACAATTATTTATATTTTTTATTTAAAAGCATTTCAAAGCTAAGCAATTTTTCACGAAACTAATTTATCTTTCTTAGAATATTGTTTCTTTTAATTCATAAAAGATATTTTTTAATTAATTTCATGTATTACTCAATTAGTATTAATTATTATTTTTACAAGGTATTTTTTATTTAAATTTTAAACGTTTTTAAGCCGCAGTACTAATTACTATTAAAAGTGCACTAAAAAATTGTAATAAGAAAAGAAAGAAATTACGTTAAAATATTTTTTTCCAAAAGTTAATGCATTTTAACTTTCAACATTTTCTTATTAACTTCATCTTGTTTATATTCTTTGCAACTTCTTCATGACTTATTACATCAGCATTTTTATCTTAATATTATTGTATTAAAACAGCATTTTCATTTTGTTGGTATGCCAGGTCAGTAATTCCGAAAATCAAAACAATTAGACTAATCCTACACTGTCTTATCTTTATAAAAAAGGAAAATGTATTATTAAGAATTGAATGATTAGTAATCTGGTATTTTTAGACAATTATTATCAATTGTCTTCGATACAAAGTTTTCTTTTGTATTCATTTGAGTTATTACATATTTCAATGATTTGAAGTTTTCTTTAATATTATACAATAAGAATAACATAATAATACTCATTAAATGGCATTTCAATTCGTATAATCTTTATCTGTGAAATAATCACGCACAGGCAAAATGCAGGTCAAATTTCTTTTGTTTCGTTCTACTTAATTATAAGATAATAACATCTTCGCATTTAATGTTTGCGTTGCTTGGTACAAGAAAAGAATTACTTTGAATTAGTCATACAAATACATTAGTTAGTCATATAAGCTTGTTAACACGCTTGAAGTTTAAATGTCATATAGTAATTAGTTCAGTTTTTGGGGTTTTCGTCTGAAAACTACTTAATCCAATTTTATCTTTGAATTTCTTATCAAAGGGAAAACCTATTTTTATTTCTGCATTTAAACTACGTCGAAAATTTAAAAAAAAAAGTCTACTTTAACATCAAACTTTTTAACGTTACTTAAAACTGTATAATTAAGTTAATATGAAAAAATAGTTTAAAGAATAAAATTATTATTATGATTCATTACAAAACTGAATTGTAAAATGCTTTTTGTAATTATTAACAGTAATTAATCGAAAAAAAGTGTTATTATATGTTAGAAGTACAATAGTGGATACTAGAGGAAAATATGCAGATATCATTGACCTTAAAAGACTGTAAAAACATTTAAATACAGAAGAATACGTCTATTGGTGGCATTGATCTTTTGACAGAAAATAAATTTCAAATGATTTATGCATGAATAAATGATTCTGAATAAATGAATGGAAATAATAATATAGGAACAACGCCTATGTAATATAAAATGAATAATTTTTTATTGCAATTTAAATGATTTATAATTGAGTTTTCTTTATATATATACATATATATAGCTGAATTAAATGTTTACGTGAACACTTGTCGAAAAGTTGAGAAATAATAAGCTATATAAACAAGTGATTTGGGAAGAGATAAAAAAAAATTGGAACATAATTGAATGTTATTGAAATAATCAATTGAATTTCGTCAAAAATGTTTATTTGAGTGCAATATAAAATGGCATAAAAAGTGAATATTGTGTTTTATTAATTATTCAGTTCGATAAGTACATACAATTATCGAAAACTTAATAAATATTTGAATTGATTAAGAGATTCTCTCGCATTACGTAGATTTAATATGTCATTGTATTTAAGCAAAAATATGTCCGAAAATCTTAATTAACACCTTATTAAAGACACATTGTAGAAAAAGTATATATGACAAAATATATCAAGAGCATTGTAATTTTAATCATTAGTAATGCAGAATAATAAATTAATAAATTAATCAAAAAGTAACTAAGCGTTGAAATAATTATAATATAATACGGTTTTTGGAATGTATAATTAAATGGAATTTCGATGTTAAACTTATAATTATTGTTTGTATTTTATTGTTAATTAGAAATTCGCATTTTATCAATGCAGAAGTTTAATTAAAAATGCAATTAAATTAATTTTTTCAGACCTTTTGTTTGGAAATAAATGCAAATAATACTTTTGTGCATATAAATATTTTATTCAATAATTGAAATACAGAATGTTAACTACACTAATCAGATTAAATTATTATTTATTTGATCTGTATACTAAGAATGGTATTTTTGAAACATATTTTAAGATTAAGACGAGGAAAAAGAATAGTTAGAATAGAATACATAATTGTATAATAAAATATCAAAACATTGGGTAGTAAACTTGGCAGTTTAAGATTTGTAAAACTGGTTGACAGAACAGAAAAACCGGTATGGAAAATTATTTGAAAGAGAAAAGTTGATTTAGCTGGGTTTTTTTACAATAATTGTATTGATTAAAATAATAGATATTGTAATAATAGTTGTAAATTATATAACTTGTTATTCTAAAACTGTATTTCTGTAAATACTAGAACAAAATATATGTTTAACAACTTTAGTGACTTGTTTGAAGTTGATTTATAATAAAAGATGTTACTTTTCAATTATAATTGTATTGCGATTAGTGATTGAATTTTGAAATGATCAAATCAATTTGCTTCGATCAACTTTCAATTACAGACTCGACTTTGGGGTAAATTTCCAGGCAGTCTAGAAATCGCGGCATAATTTATGCAGAATCGTCCAGAACTGTTAATCTAAGGTGTTATTAATTTTTTAAACGCAGGAAAAAGTTACACTCAAAATTACTTATCTATCTATAATTAACGGAACAATCTTCAAAATTCGTGTAAAATTAGAAAACTTCAAAAAAAAAATTTTTTTCATTCATATTACTAGAACATTCTTCCAATTTCCTTTAAGAAAAAAAAAAAAAAAAAAAAAAAAAAAAAAATA
>JABFPJ010003869.1:0-15030 GCA_022817425.1 Gryon sp. ZL-2020
CATACAAATATAAACTATCAACATTTCGAATTTTGTTCAAATATAAGCAAGCCTCAATCAGCCAATCAGAGTACAAATAGATTATGACACGTCTCCAATTGGTCAATCTGACTAATAACCATATTCACCCTCCAACCAACTTTTTTATAATTGATTATATAAAATAAAAATGAAATCTCTCTTTTGCACTTTTCGCAATATTAATAAAATTGCGAAAATTGCACATTGCCAAATTATCTCAATTATTACTATACAGTATGGTAATAAGTCAAAAAATATAATAAAATAAAAAATAATAACTAATTTATACTATTTATAAACTAAGAAAACTAACATATAATAAATTACTGTTTAAACAGTAACCGGACTACAGAATTCTGATTAACCGAACAAATTTGGTTAAAAACTGGAAAATTTAATTTCAAAACTAAACACACATTTTTATTGACTTTTCCAAGAATTTTTGTGCGTGAAAGGAAAATTTTTACTTGTTTTAACAGAAGCATTTGCGTTAATGGGAATTCCGTGATCAAGTTACTGTTTAAACTTTAATTTATTGTATATTATTTGTCTTAGTGTATTAGTAGTGTAATTTGACTTTTTAGCTGCTATACACTCAAAACTTTACATTGTAAAATTACAGTAAGTTTACTTTCTATATTTTAATTCTTAGTAGATTTCACAGTAGAGTTGTATTTTTAATTCAAATAATGTACATTTCAAATAAAATACTGTAATAATACATTTTTTTGTGTTATTTTAAAGTGATATTAACTGGAAAACCTGTAAAATCACAGATGTCGTTTTGAGTGTATATTCAATTTAATAAGAAAATGGAACATTTTAATTAGTATTACCGAACGTGTAACATCCTTCAACTTGTACAAAACTAAATAATTTGACTTGTTAATTATACTAATAACAAAAAAAATAAAAGCATACCAAAGTCATATTATTTGCTTCAGCTTGACGATTCATGTAACCGTGACAGTTTTGGAGGCTGTTAGAAAATTTGCACGACGCCATCGAGAGGGAGAAAAAGAGAGAAAATAAGATAAAAAGAAAAAAAATTAAAAGCATTTGAGAGTAACAAAAAGCGTTGTTTTATCAAGCCCTTCGTTAGCCGCGGGAGATCGAACTTGATGCGAAAGTTCGTGTCGTCTGTCAATTGTATTTGTTCACGTAAATTTTCGTCTGGCTTGTGGATCGAGAGCGTTGCGTTCCAATAAAGGAGCGTACATGCGTGGCGCTTACGCTCGAAAATACATGAAATATATGAATGAAAGTGGCCGAGCTTTGTTGGTACACGCGTCGTGTGACGCACTGAAAAGCCCTGGCACCGCTGTTGCTCTGGCTGTTATGAAAATGAAGATTAGGGTACAACGGCTGATTAAAAAGTCTCTACAACAAGACAAAATACACAAAAAAACACGAGCCCAAAGTAACGCATTATACGGATTTACATAAAAAAACAGACAAAATTGTCTTTTTGTTGGCAGGACAAAGTGGAGAAAAATCAACTGTCAAGAGACAAATATAATAATTTATTCTCCTTTGTGGAGCACTTTTTAAGTTATGCTAATACAATTTGTATACAACTAAATTGTTTATAATTTATTTTTACATTCCCAAAATTTAATTTATATATATTTTCCACTTTTAATTTGCATATTTTTTGAAATTTAGTTTCCATTTTGGAAACTCAATGTGGAAAATTTTAAATTTCTGAAAAATTTTTATATTTTATATACAATACCATTATTTATTGCAAAAAACATAACCGTAACATACTTTTGATTATTCACTTACTGCATTTGTCTAATATTGCAATAAAAAAAGATTTTGTAAAATAAAAATTTCATCCATTGATAAATGCAAATGACACGCATAACTCACAATATCAAATGTTCTTCTGACTTTTGATTGTAGCGCTAATTTGTGAAATGTTTGAGTTTCACATTACAACAAACTCAGATAAATGTTATCATATAAATACATATTTGATTGTTGTCCGCATAAATTCAAATGCTGATCATATTTCGTATCATCCGTATAACCTCATTATAAACCGTAACACAAGCCTTTTGTGTATCAAAAATTCAGCGTCGGACTTGTAGCGTATAATTTCGTAGGGAGAGAATCAAAAGGTTCAGAGAGAAAGTGAGATGGAGAATAGAAGTGAGTGAGCTAACTCATCAATGACTTTATCCCGACAGACTGCGACAGTGTTAGTTAAATGTGACGACCCCATATCTTATTACCCCTTGTGATATTAATATTGAAACGAGACAATCTCGATTAGTAGCACCACAATTAACAGCACAAAATAAATCCTGTTACAGTTCAGATGGTCAATTCAATGTTTCTTTTCATCTGTGCATTTCAGCTTATTATTGATTAATTTACCGTGAAAAATAAAGAATAACATTTTTGCTTCAATCGCTCATATTTACTCACTTAAATTGAACAAAGAAAAGTGAATAAATAATCATTTGCAAATAGAAAATAATTAATTATCGAATGAATAATAATTACAATTAACTGTTATTTAAATATAGCACATTTCAATTGCAACAAAATGGATTCTAATTTGCCTTAATACTTGTGCATTTTTGTGCAATTATCAGAAATGATTTTCTACTTAATTTAAATCATTTTCAATTCAAATAATTAAAAGCAAACATTTTCATTCGAGAAATTGCATTCAAAATAAATGATTTATAAATAAAAAGGAACAACCTGTTGATCAAACTGTTCTAGATCTGATTAAAAAAAAGAATAAAATATATATATAACAGAGAGCACAAACTGCGTCGTTGGCAAAAATTTATAGAACTTGTTCGTGCCGTTCGAATTTTTGCTTCAAATAAGCTCGTTCTTTATCGTTGATAAGAAACAATGTCGCTGAGTCGTTAACCCTACGTCTCTCCTAGGGAATAAATATTGAATAACAATGCAAAAAATTGAGCAATAGCGTGCCATTATGAGAAACAAAGATAAACGGAGTAAAAGAGAGAGAGAGAAAAAAAACAAAAGGACGAGAGATATAGAAAGAAATCCTTGGTTGTGAAAAATGAAGTAAACTGATTGAAATAAGTATTTTTTATTGTTCAGTAAATTGCCACTGATGAGATTAACGTGTGATTGGCCGTGGAAACAAAAACAGCGCATCGTGTAAATATACTTTTTTTTAAATTGCTTTAACTCTATTAATTAATTACTTTGAGATATTTGTAACAATAAATCAATTATAGTTCAAGTGCGTTTTCCAAGTATGTAATAAATCATGAAATAACAAAAACTAGATTTATTACTATTTGAGCAAATAAATAAGTTATTACTTTAACATTTTGTTTTCTGCAAATATAAATTATGAAATATTCATCCACAATTTTCAAAAGACAATAATTAAACAAAAATTATATTTTATAAAATAAAAAAAAAACTTTTTTAAATCTACTTACCCTAATTAAAATGAGTTTAAGTCATTGTGAGTTTAAGAAAAATCAGATTTTCATTTATCTTAAAGCCGTTATTGTTATCCTTTTTGACACAAACAAGCATCTAAACACGATTTGTACACTAATGTTAACCTCATTTACCAACCTAAAACAAGTCTTATATATGTCTACACGAATGAGATAAACAATCCGAAAGGTATAGTTTACGATAAATTAATTTCACGATTTTTTAAAGCACTAATTGCCACGGTAATGTTCAAGTTGAGGTCCATTGTGTAATAAACTGGAATTAATGGTACTTAAAATGTCTTCCTTTCACTTCCAAAAACACAGATTTGACATAAACACGCCAGAAAGCATGCTGAGAAGCAAAATGACGCTGACTAAACAACAGGTTGACTGCATCGCCGCCCTGGTGACAAATATCTCAATTTTGATATTGTTTAGAGTACTCAGACGATGAATAATAAAATGATAGCGTTGCATTTTGACTATTAATTGAAATAAACGATAAATTTAAATTAAATATTTTTAAAAAAATGAAAAATTCATTTTTTAAAAAAAAATTTAATTTTTAAAAAATATATTTCCATGCAAATTAATTTTTCATTTCAAAATTTAAATGAGAAAAATGTATTAAAATCTTCACTAATTTTGAAAGTGTCAAAAATGTGTTTAAATTTGGTAGAAAATTGTTTCCCTTTGAAAATCAAATTTCAATTTAAATCAATTTCGCTTACTACTGAAGTCAAAACTCTTCCAAAAGTTTGTCTTCTTTTCTATCTTTTTTTTTTTGGAATAAAAAAGGAACTTGCCGTCCGTTTTCGTACGAACGAAAAGGTACGTTTTCTGATTCTCTACAACACATGCAATAAATTTTCCAGTGGTCATTTAATAGTTTCGCTCGGTATTACTAAATCTTTTTCGTTCATTTTATCGTCTTAACAATTTTGCTTTTTATGGTTTGTACTTTTCATTTATTCCCGCACAATGAGGCCTGGCATTTTGTCATAAAAATAACTTCACTTCAGTTCCCTTTTACGATAAAAGCAAAGGAACTAAACATTTCACATAAGAAATAATATCGCTTCATCTTTCCTTTTTTTAAACTATGTAACGATCATATTATTAAGACAAATGTTCCAACATTTCAAACAAATCTTCACTTTATCAATTTAAATTTCACATAAAGAATAATTGACTCGAAACAATGTATATTTTACTTATGACAATAATAATTATGAATTATCCACGGAGATAAACAATTTTGTAAATTGTTTAAACAAATGGCGCGAGCAATATTTTATGTGCGCGGACATAAACATGCATTCCGATGTATCCAAGGTAACCTTATTATCCTGCTTGAGTTGGCAGATAGAAGAACACACTGTTTCGAGTAAGTACACGGGGCTTATCGGTGTGTACCTGTGAGGTAATATATCGACCAAGAGATCGTTATTTCATGAACTCAACATGTAGCGCGGTAGACAAACAAAGAGAGCAATTACTTAGTACAAAGTAAACATCGCAAAACGCCGACTCATTTTGACTGCGAGCTCTAAAATCGTCGATTTTCGCGACTCCGTCAAATCTTCCACAATTTCTCTTTCTCTCTCTTTCACACACACATACACACTTTATCTCTGTCTCTCTTTTTGCCCTTACCTTTTTTTCTCTTTCTTGAATTTTCCCGTCATTGTATTTTTTGTTTGGATTTCTTACCTGAAACAAACAAAAGCAAACAAAAGTTTAGAAAAGTTCGTTTGTCCATGAAAGTTGATCTTTTGTAATTAAATGACGGCTTTATATAATAAGTTAGAAAAAGGGGAATTGTTAAATAAATGAATCATAAAGTGTATCATATTTGTTTTGTATTCTATTTGTTTTTATTCCACAACGAAAATAAGATAAAATTAAATCCAAGGAACGGATAATTTTAATTACAGTTCTATCCCGAAAATGTTATAATTACAACTTGTATTTTAATACGTTACAAGTATATGCATAACTATGTGCAATTTGTAAGCATAATTCTTCAAATATTCAATTTTTGTATAAATTCATTTATTTGTGCTTGAAATGTTGCGCTTAACTGGACGAGCTAAAGAAAAAGTGTCTGATGTTGCATTATTCCCTCAAGTGTGTTATTTTATATGAAAGTTAAACGCGAAGATGTTTAATGACTTTTGCGCAAATTTGAATGTTGTTTTATATGTGAATTGTAATTGTGTAATGGCCTTATATTATTTTCATTGCTTCTCGTTTTATATCTTCGTTACATTATATGAATTATGAAAATTTAATTTTCATTTAACAGCTTTTTATATGATTATGTTCAATTAACTCAAATTGAAGCATAAATTCAACTTATGTTAAATGTTTATCTTACGGTTAGTTACATTTTCAAATATTATCATAATTAATTGAAACAAAAGAAAACAAAAAACAAAAAAAATGTATCTTTAATTCTGTTGCTTTATAAGAAACAAAAAATATTTTGCTCTGATACACATAATATGCAATTGCTTGAAGAGCTTTGAATAAACTTGATTCAACAATTCATTATAAATTGAAATTCAACGCTGAGAATGTGATTTGCGAATTTTATAATGATATTTCCGTGGTATAGTGCACTGAATAACAAATTTAATATTGTCGTCGTAATCGTATTTGGTATTCATACAAATAACGATATGGTTGGCGTATAATCGAAGAATATTGCACCGAAATTGTGTCAAAGGGAGTAGCATGTATAATGCGCAAGAAAAACAAAGTTATGAGGATCTTACAAAAATGTCAAGAGAAATTTCTGTCAGACGAGGCTTCTGATAATGCAAGTAAAAGCTTTGACTACCTATATATATATATACATATATGTTATATACATAAATATATATATATATATGTTTGTATATCTTTAAATTCAATGACGATAAAATACACATTTTTGGAATAAAGCTCGACAAAAAAGTATTGGTATTGAAAATTTTACATGCATTAATGTAAACAATAGTGAAGTTTTTATGTAACAAAAAATTTTAAAAAGTAACTCCGTTGAAAAGAAAACCTATCTATTAGAGATTAGTTGGTATAGTAACGATAATAAAACGTCATCTGACCCAGATATGAGAAAACTAATACGAACGAAGAAGTGAGCGTAAGTTTTATATGTAAACCGGAAAGCAAAACAATCAAAAACATTTCGTATCGCTCGATGCGGATATGTTAAGCTTCGTTTTTTTCAAGTAATCAAAGTTAATTAAATGGAAATTTAAATAAGCGATTATTATTTATATAAGTTAATTCTTTTTTACTATAATTCAATATTTATTTAATTTGTTCAATTTTTTGATAATTGATTTGTCAATTTGAAACAAATTTATTTATTTAGAATACATTTTTTTATGAATTATTTTTTATTAATATTTTTTTTTATTGAAAAATAAACAGAAATACAAGAATTAGCAAAAAAATGGAGACTTTAACTAAGTTTGAAAACGTCAAAAGAATGAACGCAGCATGAATGAACAAAGTAGCGGTCGTTAACCCATAATAACGTTTTCTTTTACTTTATTTCCTGTCTACCTGCGGTACGTCCCTTGTAACCCTGCCTTGCCATGAATCAAGGTGCCTCGAGAGCCTCGCATATCCCTACCGCCATATGCCACCGAAAACTAGTCACTACAATTTTTCAACAAGTTCTCGATATTTTTCTTTTTTTTTCTTTTTATTATTTTTTATTTAACATCAATTTTTGACTGTTGGCTCTTTTTTTATTTTCAACTCCCTAGCAAAGTAAAAGCCCGTATATTTTATTAGTGCATTTCATACACGTTTGACAAAATAACAATTTTACTACTACAGAAAAGAACAACGATTGTGCTATTATTATATTTTATCGAATTTAAATAGTTAAATATTTATTCTTACTAAATAAAAGTCTAATAAAAATTGTAATTTCTAATAAAAAGTACTATATAAAATTATTATTTAATTTTTTACTGTAAAAAAAGGAATAAATGGTATAATAAAAAAATGTTTACATATTATTTTATGATATTTGTTTAATAAAATAATATAGTATATTATTAAATAGTATAGTAATTTTTATTATTAAATGTGTCTAATTATTTTTCGTTTAATGTTAAAAATAAAGTTTCCAATTAAAATGATTATTAAATGTATTGTCATATAATTTTATAGCACATATAATTCATATTGTAATTCGCGTTTGCTGTTAGTCATCGTTTCCTTTGTGAAATTGTCTTTGTTTCTTTATTATTATAGATTTGTGTTAATAATTTTACTTTCATTTCTCATGTTGACTGTTTTATTACGAATTTCTTATCTCGACTTTGCGCTTACTATTAAATATTAAGACATCTTTATAAATCAACGCGCTTATCGTCACATTAGTAATAAATATTTGCAATTGTATTAAGTACCTTAAAGAATAATAATAAAACAACGAAATGAAAACAGAAAAAAAGTAATATGAAAATAGGATTTAAATTTGAGCGTAAGTACATATAAATAAACCAACGAAGAATTTGTATTAACTGAAAATGTCTTCAGACTTCTGTAAAATCAACTCCGTATTTTATGACATTTCTAGGATCATACGAAAATCAATAGCGGCAAAAAGAAATGTTAGATTAAGTTGATAAAGCGGTTTCAGTCATAACAGATTCATCTCAGCAACAAATTCGAATAAAAGTTTGCGCGAAAAGTTGGAAAATATAATACAAACATCCATTTGTTCAAATTTGTTATTTTTGTTGTTTAATATTTAAACTGTAAAGTAATTTTACTGTTATAGAGGAAGTAATTTTTTTTTTTTTTTTTTTTTTGAAATTAAATTTATTTCGAAGCAGATAAACGCATTTCTATTTCCCGTATTCGTCGAAGAATAAGCGAACATTTTTCACATAATTTTCTCGCAGTCGAAGTGGTTCATGGTGCATTTGCCATGTTGAGTTTTCAGTGCCCAATCGCCCATCAAACAGTAACAGGGAAAAATCACTCTGTTCTCTTCAACGGACAGAACATTTCGCCTCGGCAACACAAAAAAAACACTCAATAAATTACAAACTGATCTGTAAATAGCATTTTCTCGACATCTGTCGAAAAATTGTTCCAACCCCATAATCTATTTCCGAGTACGTCTTGCTTTCCCTCCCTTTTCCTGCTTCAAGTTTAATTTCAAGAATCTGTTAATTACATCATTAACACGTTTCTAAACAGGATGATGATTTTGATAATTGATTACTATGACTTTGAAGAAATTATCAACGGATATGATTCTTTTGCATTGATATATATTAAATACACAAACTTTGTAATGGAATATTTGACCTATAATATGTTTGAGCAAATTGAATTTATGCTCGTAATTTGTATACATATATTCGTTGGCGTTGAAATTATTTCATGTAATTTTATTAATATCAAACCGTGAATTGTATCATTTGTTGTTAAAGTTTTATGCAATTTTGAGTTTATAAATTAATTTCAATTGCAATCAAGGTACCGTAAAAGTCATTTTTACTTTGCAAATAATTCGGTGTATATTTGTTACATACATTTTTTATTTAATAAATTATTATAAAGAGTTGATAAACTTTTCGAAAAATAATATCTTATAGAAAAGAAAATCTTAATTATCTATTAATTAAGATATACTTAATTAATTATAATAATATAAAATTTAATTATAATTCATTTTTGAATGTTCAAAAATATGTTATTAAATTTAACATAAAAATACCCAAATTTTATAATAAAATGCGGAGTAAAAATTGTTTGAAAATTAATATACAGCCTTTGAAAAAAAAACGCATTTTTTTTCTTTTAAAATGCATATCAAAATTTGAACAGTGTATATTAACTAATATCCGTCCACATACAAAAATCGTCATGTGCAGATAAAGTGTACATATGGAGCGTATATATGGAGTGAAGGTTTAAGTTAGTGCACAAGAGGACCACATAATATTTTAATCCAGCGTAGTATCTATATATTACGACTTTCTATTGTCCGGATAAAACAAGCTTTTGTTTAATCTTGCAGTCCTTTTTCTTCGCGTAACACTGTACTACAAAACATTTGTACTAAACACACGCAACATTTCTGGAAAAAGAGCGACACAAAAATGAAACAAGGAAAAAAATCTACTTGATCTACTTTCTTTCGCGCTGTCCTGAGAACATTTTTTTCTATAGACTTATTTTTTCTTTAATTATAATACAAAAATATTTTTAAACCAGGATATTAGTCTCACGACTTGAGACTTCATTTATAATGCTGTTAAAATCAAGGTTCTCATTTTTCTTGTTTTATATATTCCGAAATGAAACTTTACATTTTGATGTTTGATTAAAATTAATGACCACATTTAATATATGGACACTTTGGATCTATGTTATTATGTTTTTATTTATGATCCTGATGATTATTATTTATTGGTGATGTCATTAATTGATGATTAAATTATTATCGGGATTCCCAGCATTATTCTGACTATTATATAATAGTAGCTGAATTTCCGGCTTCGCTCGAGTGTTCATTGTAAAAAAGTATTTAATATCTATAATGTTTATTTTATATATCTCTATGGCATTCCTATTCCTTATAATATCCCAATGACATCCTTATACCATCCTTATGACATCCCTATAAAATCCCTATGACATCCCTATGACATTCTTATAATATCCCTATGACATCCCTATGACATCCCTATGACATCCCTATGACATCCCTATAACATCCCTATGACATCACTATGACATCCCTATGACATCCCTATGATATATTTGTTCCTATATAGTATGGTACATTTTCCTATAATTCTAGTAAATATTAATTAATAAATTTCTTTTTCCGTCCAACTATCTTTAATTTTGATGTTCTGTTTTTTTCCTTCTAATTAATTACATTTTTCAATTTTGATAAATATTTTTCTTATATACTTGTTTATCATAATAAATACAAACAAAAGAAAATAAATAAATGCATCGAAAAAATCGTATGATAAACCCCAATTACGGCGATAATTTGTTATATCGAAAATGCGTAATATTGATAATCGTTAAAATAATAAATCAAGCGATGTTAATTGAAGTGTTCGAAAAAGCTGATTAAAAGTTTGAAATCAAAGCTTTACATACAATGTAGCGCTCTTTCTCGCCTTTGCTTCTATCTCATTATTCGCAAGAGCGTTCATTTCGATATCAATTCACCGAGTTATCTGATGCAATTATTTAATTCTAGTATTTCACGTTGCATGTTGCAGCGCAAATACAGAGCATATAATTTTGATTAATTTCTTGCTTTTCGTTTTCAGCATCGCTCTACACTCAAAACTTTACATTGTAAAATTACAGTAAGTTTGCTTTCTATATTTTAATTCTTCATAGATTTCACAGTACGTTTCAAATAAAATACTGTAATAATACATTTTTTGTGTTATTTTAAAGTGATATTAACTGGAAAACGTACTGTAAAATCACAGATGTCGTTTTGAGTGTAACTTTGCAACTCAACCGCCTTTTCTTTCCCTTTTTCTTTTTTTATTTCCATCTTTTCCCCGTTTTCCTTTTCTTAACCCCTTTTTTGTTCTTCTCTCTTGTCACGTAAATGAAAATTGGAAAAGTGCGTTGCACACACACGCGAGACGCAACGTTAGGAGACGGATAAGATACTTTCTCGCTTATGTGGAGTCGTTTGACATGTAAATGGGTCGAGTTATTTTAATCAATTGCAATTGATAGAGGGCGTTGCCGCAATTGCTTTGAAATGTACAAAATATATCGACATTATATTATTTTGCTTTTCTAAACGCATTTTTTTCGCCGTTCAGAGTTTGTCCAAAGGTGTGGTTTTACGATTATTTATGTTTACATTTAATTCCTCAATTGTCGACAATTTATTCTTATGCTCAGCGAACATTTCTTTTGATGTAAGAACATGTCACGATTACGTTAGAACTCTATTATTTATTTCTCATACTTCAATTGATATCATTGATATGTTACAATCATAGCAAAATTTATGACATTTTATTACACTCAAAAAAAGATGTTTTAATATTTACGAGAATTATAGAAAAAAAATTCCTGTACCAACTTAAGAAAAATTGTTAGTTTTTTTACAGTAACTTTTACTATAAATACAGTAAAAATGTTTCAAAAATTTGTTGGAAAAAAATATATATATTTATATTATATTAATATAGGTATTTTTATAGGACTTTTTCCTAAAACTTTTTTTTTTAATTCAATTTTTGAAATTGCAATACAAAATTCGTTTAAAGTAAACCTTCGTTTTCTTATTCAATCTTGGCGATGACTTAGTTTATAAAATAAAATGGAAGAAGAAAAAGTCCGTCCGTTATCATTACCGAATTGTGTCTTAGCGTGAAATAAACTCTCGATTCAAATGCTCGCACGCTGAGTAAAAACGAGCAAAACGGCGTAATAAAACTTAATCCACGGTTCGCAGCGCTTGCAAATGAAAACTCGCAGTAGCGAGTTTAACTGGAATCGCCGAGGCGCCTCTTGCCGCTGAATTTCGCTCGTTAAGCTGTCAGCTCGCGAGCATATTCATTCCGATTGTGTGCCGCGCGCGACTCCTTAATACGTACATTTATGGCCGACAAATCCAGCCAACCCCTTCGTCCCCCCTCCCTCCCCATGCTCGTCCTTTTATTATTTCTCTGCGATATAAACGCGTGCGCAACATTTTTAACATTAACCCTTAATCCTCTGCCTGGACTTGTGTTTTGGCGACGTCGTTTTTCTTGATCGCACCATCCAAAACATAAACTGCTATTACTAAGTTTCATTTAATCGATGCGTGTAAACATGTGTAATCACATTCTACCCGCGGGGAATGTCTTAATTAAGGCAATGTTGCACTGAGGAATATTTCTTTTTAATTGTGATAATTAGGATTTTAGTTGAGATAAAGATTTAAAGATAGTGTGTCCCATTTTCTGAATGGGACACAAAATGGGACATAAAAATTGGGACACACAAAAATGGGACATAAATGGGACACAAAAATGGGACATAAAATGGGACACATAAAATCTTAATCATTCAAAATTTTACTCACTCATTATTTGACATAACTTTTGTAACAATTTCAAGATTCAGGAAAAGAGAACTTGTAAAAATGTGTTTTATAATGATTGATTTATAATCTGGAAGATTTGTTGCTATTGAATTGAATGTCTATTTTTTTTGTTTCAGCACATGTTGTATATATTATGATTGGCTGACAATGGTACGACTAATCGTGTTGTTAGACAACTTGACACACTGTCATTTGTGGACCACTTCCGCGATCACATGGTACCGGTTTTACTGTCGACAGAAGGTCAAAGGTTAGCGCGACGAAGTCAACGCTCAGAGATGTGACCCAAGATTCTCATGTGAGAATAACCAATTGAAAGTTTGTCATAAAATAAAAAACTGTTCACATAAGAGTTATAATCATTTTAATATTCATAAACTTTTCTTATCGTTGAAATGAATAAACCCGAAAATCGAACATGATTATTTTCTTTTGTTAGTTTATCATTAATAAAGGATGTAAAGATAATAAAATACACATATTTATTATGATTTATTAAAATTCAAATAATGTATCAATTAATTATAATGCGATTTCATTGAATAATAAGGTTTATGAACAATTCAGTGCATTTTGCAAAGTATTTGCATGTAAAATAAACACATTTAGCATGCCATTTATGAATTCGTTTCAATTAAAATTATAATTTTGAAGCTACGTAAATGTATATATTGTAACGCCGTAAAAAACTGTTTTTTTCGTTCGTGTTTTTCAGTCAAAGTAATTAAATATTACAAATAGCAGTCATAATTAATTGATTTACAATTTATTTTACCGATAATGAACAACAAAAATGTACGAACAACACCTGCAGTATAATAATTTTATCATAATAAGAACAGGTTATTATGCCAAAATTGTCATTATTTAAACAAAACTATCATGTTCCGTATGACTTAGTGGGTCATAAATTTGTTGCATCCAATAAATGTGATCTTTAATAAAAAAAAAAAAAAAAAAAAAAAGAAAAGATAATACAAACATAATAAACCATTAAATTGCAATTCAATCGTATTAAAGATAAATGTTAGATTTTGATTGGCTATTATTTAAATTATACAAAATAAAATGAGCCTTGCATAAGATGACATAAATAAGACATAAATGTGACATAAATGAACTTTATGTTGCGATAACATTTTTATTTTCTAGACGCTAACATTTTTTATAATTTATGTCGTATAACTTTATGTCACGCTTATGTCGCAAATGTGTTGTTTATTTATGTCTGATATAAATAAATCACTTGTATTTCGTTATATATGAATGTTATATATGAACTTATATAAATGTTTATGTCATATTTATGTCATATATTTGAAGCAATTTTGTCACTCTTGTGTCATGCAATTCCAAACAGAAATAAAACATATATATATATATCTAAAGGGCCAAAATTAAAAAAAAATACTGAATCTTTCATGAAAGATTATGGTTTTTTCTACAAGTTTTAATAATTTGTATATTGCAGTTCAGTAATTTTACGCAAATATTTGCATGTGTCCCTTCTACTGAAAGATCAGTAAATTTTTATTTTTCAATATAAATGTTTAGATTAATTTTGCTCTGCGTATGTCATACATATATCTACTATAGATTTTATGTCAAGCTTATGTCATACGTATGTCTAATATGAATTGGATATACGTATGACATAAGCTTGACATAAAATTAGAGTTAAAAAAATACAACTCTACAGAATTGACATAAGTGAGACATAAATGTGACATAAAAGTGACATAAAAATGACATAAAAGTGGAATTAAACGAACCATTATAGAACTAAAAACATTGAAATAGCAATGACATAAATGTGACATAAAAATACATAAACAAATTTACATCCAAATTCCAGCAAAAGTTCCTTTGAAAATGTCGGTGTTCTTTTGACCCGTTAATTTGAATTAGGAAACCGAAATAATGAAATTAAAAGACAAGAATGAACAGAAATAATAAAAATAAAGAACAAGAAATCATTTTCTATCCTCTTTTCTCCTCTGCCGCGTCGCGCATAGTTGCGAATAACTCCTCGAATGTAATTAATTTGTCACGAGACGTGAATTCTACAAATGACTATAAGCGCAATGTACATTTAATAAGAATTATATAATGATAAGTTTTAAAATAAAAACAAGACAAGAAATGAAGCGTATGTAAAGAATGAGCAGGCGAAGATGTATTTAATTAATTTATTGAATCAATAAAAAAAAAATAGTGCTACATGGTTTTTTGCAAAGGTTTGTTGTCTTTTGTTCACCCACAAAAATGTTATCTCAAAACATTTTTTTTACATTTTTTAACCGATTTATTATTTATTATTTATTATTTATTATTTATTATTTATTATTTATTATTTATTATTTATTATTTATTATTTATTATTTATTATTTATTATTTATTATTTATTATTTATTTTTTATTATTTATTA
>JABFPJ010003870.1:0-15029 GCA_022817425.1 Gryon sp. ZL-2020
TCTCCATCATTCCCGGAACCCCGTCGCGAAACGCATAAGATATGCATCGGCGACCTGAATGGCTCGGATTGCTACAGAAATTCCAATGTCCGGAGAGGATTTTCGTGATTTTGAATAATCTCCCCCTTTCGGGGGCCTTCGTCAATAGACTTTTATGCGTCGATAATCCCGCTTCCGCGACAAAGAAAGGGGTCGCCGTTTTTCGACCGATTCAATGGACAATCTTCGAGTTACGGAAAACGTGGCCACTCATGTGAAAAAGCGCACGAGCTTTCTTCCGTTTTTTCTTTTCTTTCGTTTTTTGCTTTTTGGATGTTACTCCCTTTAGACTCTCTTCATGATGATGATGTTTTGGACATTTTTCAACAGTTTGACGTGTGTCAGAGATAGAAGGGTGTATCCAATTTTAGTAGAAAAGTTCTTTTTTTTAATTTCTTTACAAGAGAGACCTTTTACTTTATTTATGTTTGGGGAGGTTTTTCATGAAAAAAGTTTAGGTTTAAATTAATGGCTGTTCAATTATTATTTTTGAATTAGTTTTCCCGGGGAGCAACATTTCTTGTCTTGTGAAATATATATGTAGTAAATATTTGAATTAGTTTTGTTGATGAATAGGCATGAGAAAAAAAAATGTCCATTTTCAAAAGATCTGGAAAATTCATTTTACAGTTTGAAAAGTCGGGGAAAATCGTATTTAAATAATTTAAGTACAATTATTATGATTGATTCTTTATACCATTAATAATGATTTTGTAAGTTGTATTTTCAAACGAAATAAAAATATATACATTATTATTATTATTATATATATCTTTTTTTTATTATTAAATTAAATATTTATTATATTAAAATCATTTTTAATTTCAAAATGTCAAATTTTGCATGCAATTCAAAAGAATTCTTACCTTAAACACCTATTATGAAACACGTCGATATCTGGAACAAAGAAACGTGTATTTTATTATAATTATTATTATTATTAAAATCCAATATATAATTTGAAGAGCCATTTATATTTTCCATTTTGATTCAGATTAAAAATAAAAACAAAACTTAAAACCTTAATATATGCAGTCAGTTCAACGTATTAGACAGCAGTCACGATAAATTTGTCGTTTTTATGCGCGCCGACTAAGCAAAAAAAAGGATCCAAGTTCCAATTACAAAGATGCTTATCTAAAAAGACTACTGTCTACAGTCTTAGAGAAGGAATTGTGCGGCCGAAAAAATAAGTCCAAGTAATTCGGTAGTCAGCGGACTATTTCTTAGAGCAGATTAAGCAGTGTTTAATTCGCCTTAAAAGGCGTGCATTTTATCTATAAGCGACTTTGCTTCATTTATTATCTTGTAGACAAAGTGTATAAAAAAGTTTAAAGACAAAAAAGGTTAAAATATTTGCTTGCTTTCATCATCATTTTTTATACAATTTATATAATTGTATAAAATATACTTTCATCATATTTTGATAATATTAAAAGAAAAGATTTTTACTTAATAAAACATTTTTATAATATCGCTAAATATTCGTTTGTGTTTCATTCAAAAATATTGTCAATATATTTTGACAATTGAAAGTCACAAGATTTTACGCTAAATGTTGTTTCATTCTCTGTCAAAAATGTAAATTCGAAGATTTCATTGATATGCAATATTTTCGAAATCAAGTTTGACCGGAAAAAAGTTAAAAGTGTCATCCTTAAAATTCGATATGCTTTCACACAAAATGTTCTTATCGTTTAAAAAGTAAAATCGACATTTTCTGAAGATCAGCAGTTGCGATAAAAACACATCAAATTGTTTTAATTACATCACCCTTATATAAGCATGCGTAATCTCGTAGAAAATTCATCTTTTCAGAAATTAAATTTACGCAAATTCCAATTTGCATTACAACATTGATCAAAGCACAACAAAAAATTGTTGACTCTTAAAATCAACTATGTCTCGCAATTCATCGTCTCTTTTTGTAACTTCAACATAAATCACAGATTAAAGTTTAATCTGCAACCTAAGAATCTTATTTTGAAACCTAAAACCGAATACGCGATTTACGGTGGGTGCTAAAAATCGTTCTGTCTAAAATGAAAGTCAGTAGTTGAGGCGCGAAAAAGTAAGACTAGTAAGGGGGGCAAAAAAGTTGGGGGTCTAGCATCGATATGATTTGAATGAATGTTAGGGCAACGGAGTCGCGGTAAGGTAACACCGGTGAGCCGACAGACAGGTTTAATCTCAGAGATATCGAGGCGGCGATTAGTCGCGGTGCCTCGGCGTTGTAGAATACTTAAGGAATACTTAACCGAGCGTAACTGAATGCCGAGGCTGCGGTGTGTGTGCGCCGCGCGTTCTATCTCGGATCTTGCCAAGAGAATCGGTATGATTGCACGTGTGCTCACGTGTTCTTCTCTTAGGCCTTGGAAAGGGTGAGACGTTGTGAAAGATAAAAAATACGACTAACAAAAAATGGCCGAGATGGAGAAGAAGAGTGAGAGCCAAAGCAAACGAGAAACGACGACAAAGACAGAACGATCGAGCTGCGGTTGCACCTGCCGATGACGTCAGAGGGGACTTCTTGTTCGGACTCGCGCGGACAGCCCCGGGGGTCGCTACTACTGTTTTAAATCTGCGAAGCCATTCTCCCTTTATCCTCGACATTTTTTCTCCTTCGTTTCTTGTTCTTGAGTTTCTCGTTTCTTTTTTTTCTTGCCAATTTTTTTTTATTCTTTAACGTTTCTTGCCCTTTTTTGATTTTGTATTCGTTATTTGTGCTTCTTTTTTTATTGCATTCGCGTGATACTTTCGCTCGTATTATTTATATGCTAATGAAACTCGGACGAAAGCGAGGAATCCATCATCGAACAAGTTGTTCTTTACTTTGTTCGTAAGAACATTTACAGTGGGCAAAAGAAGATAAATTTTGCGATTGACCGCATGGCGTATTCGCGGTCACGTTTTGCGAAAACGAGAAATCATTTTCTGCCAATTGTTTGGCCAGTCGATGAATATTATATTTCTCAATATGGATTTTTGAATTACCGTATTATTATATAAAATATATATATATCAAATAATGACATATTGATTTCTTTATATTACCTTTATTGTATAATAAAATTTACAACTAACCTCCGAAAGTCTGTAAAAGCTAAAAGGCATTCCCAAATTACAAAAAAAGTTATTACAAATAGTATAAAAACTTGTTTCATCAAAAAAAAAAAAGAAACATCGATGGTATTTTAATGATTCTGCTGAAAAAAAAGAGATGAAAGGCAATAATTGCATTTGAATGTTTCCATCCATTGCTGGTCGAACGAAAACAAAATTCTAAATGGTTAATCAAGCTGAACACGTAACAGTCACACGTTAAACAAACGAAAACATGAATCGTAAAAGGGGCCAGAAAGTACAAATCATGCATCTTACTTTTCACTTGTTAATTCACACATCCGTACAATTCGTGTCGCCATTCAATGAACTCTATGAAACGAATGAAATTTTGTAAATGTATTTTTATGTTTGATCACTTGCAAAAATGCTTCGCAGAGTATTGTAAACATAAAAGCGTTGAAGCGTGAACCTGCTTTGAATAACAAATAACTTGCGCTAACGAACGATTTCGTTAGGCTATCACGAATGTTGGCTCGCGAACAATAGCAAAATTACTCGTTATTGCAGGTAGTATTGAACGAAACATCACGCAGGGCACGTTTTTGCCCCGATCGCACGTCACCCCCTGCTGTATGTATACGAGCGAAAACAAATAGCTTGGGTATTTTGTTTTGAATCACATCTCTCGGTACCTGTCCGGGAGGTACCTGTGAAATAAAGGGACGACACGCCAGAAACGGGATACCATTCGACCCCAATAAAGGAAACTGTTGGGGGTTCGGCGTGCTCAGGTGCATCAACATCAAATTTGCTCCTCATCGTTTGCTTAAGTTATATTACCCTGCACGATTAAAACCTGACAAATAATGTCTTTACGTGCCGTTAGCTGCCTTTTCGGCTCCAAAATAAAGTCTTAGTTCTTAGTTTTTTTTACTACTTTTTTGTTTACTAAAAATCGTACCATTTTGCGTGGATTAAAAGCACTACGCAACTACTCGGAAAAAAAACTCGGGTCTACGTAAACGATGAGTTTTCGATGCAGTCGAGTCAATATTGACAATGTAAATATTTATTTGTAAAGTAAAATGACGATCGATTTTAAAAGTAGCGTGACATTACAAATCGTGCATTGATATTGTTTTTACATCTCAGTAAATATAAATATATAAATACACGAAATTTTCATAAGGATTAGAAATTTTAAACATAAATATAACACAAATTTCTTTGTGAAGGAGTATTATTATTTTTTTTACTTTGACTTGACGTTTCGTTACTTGCAATAAATAACAAAAAGAAGATACTTTGTATATCTTTCTTCCTGCATTATAACACTAATTTTAGTATTATATTAGTACACCAACTAATATTAGTCGGGACTATCATCTTGCGTTACTGACATCGACGAAAAAACGACCCAACTCAGTGACTTCATATGTTCATTCATGAGGAAAACCACGAGAAACTAATTATCTTTTCTAAGTCCTTGGAAAAAGTTATTCAAGTACAAATACTTTTGTAATAAAAAACATGAGAAATTCATCGTGAGAACTTACTCCAAAATTAGTGAACATATAGATGATACGCATAGATGTTAAATGTATTAATAAAAATAGAATTGAAAAGCAATTTTTCTATTATGTATGTATAACTAAAAAAATAAAATTATAACATAATCTTATGCTATATTTTTAGCATTTCTGTTCGTGAATTAGAAAAGTTGTTAAATATAGTAAAAAACGGCAGTAAAAAAATATTAGTTTCTATGAATGTATCCATAAAATTCTGTATGACTTAATCAATTAAAAAAACGAAAAAAAAATAAGCAAAATTGACCTGAACATAAAGCACTTGCTTGGCAAAGAGGAATCTTTAAAAAAAACACTATAAGTTAAAAAGGGTATGGTTAATGATGAGTCTTCTCCCTTTACCCCACAAGGACCGGTTTCAAATACTCGTTGAATAATGAGGGACAAGTGGAGGAGGAAAAATAATGTTCGATCCGCCTAATGAACAGATAAGTGGTCAGTGTTTCATCCGAAGCATATCATATGATCAAACTGTTATGATAAAGGAATGAAGAAACTGGAAACTTTGTCGCTTGACCTAGAAATGAGAAAAGATTTGACGAACTGAAAGAGATAAGTCATTGCGCTCTAGGGGGTTGCTTCTTTTAAGACGAAAAAACACGTGCAATGTTCAGAGAAAGAAGAAGAAAAAAGTTGTTACCCAACAAGATTCAAAAGAGAGAGAGAAAGAGAGAGAGAGATTACACTTGTCGATAAGACACGGCGAACATTAATGAGAAAAGGGGTGAAGTAAAAGTAGCAAGTAAGGTTGCTGCAATTTTGATTTTACGGGATCTGATAACGAGAGATCTAATAATGATGCAAATCAATTATAAGTGCAAGGAAAGTATTTCAGGAACAATGATAGAGTTATTTTTAAATTCAATAAACATTCATTTAATTGTATTAAATAAAATAAATAATACTTATGTATAATCAATCGTATATAATCTTTATTGTGATAATTAGAGTTTGTTAAAGGGAATAGTATATTTTAAAATAGTTGGTAAAAAGAAACTGATTAAACCAGTTAATTGCGCGACATTGTTAGGTTCAGTCAATCTAATCAGTGAATTAATAAAATTGACAAGACTGATAATGATTTCTGATTATCGTCCCCACTTATTTTCTTGCGATAAAGTAACAATCAGTGGATAGCCTGCAGCTTCACTCGTTGTAACAGGTCTGATCCTGTTTGGCGAGTATGAAAAGGGGTGGGGGCCCATAAGAAAAGGGAAACATCGTAGCACCCCATTGGAATTGAGAACGAGGGGTCGTCTTTTTTGGGCGCTCGGAAATCCTAGCCGAAGAATCTAGGAATTAGGGAAGCAGCGAGTAAGAGAGAGTGAGGTCTGCTTTTTAGATAAGACGAGGAAGGATCGATGCGAGGGTGTGCATGGGGCTGCGGCGGTGGCGGCGGCGGTGGATGGGGTTAGGTCGTAGGAGCGGCCCGAACGGCAGATGGTCGGCGTGGACCCCGACGTGGGAAGCTCCGAATTCTCTGAGTTCCCACAGCCAGAGTGCACCTGCCTCCCCCACCACAGCTACCCTGACGTAGCCGCGCGCCTTTATAAGCGTCGGGGTTGCACTTTCTGACAATCATTCGCTCAGCAGCGCTTCAAGCTAAAGCACCAAAAGCGAAACGACAAGTTCCTCGTCCTTTGCTTTCCCCGATAAATAATTACCAAGTCAATTCGAGAACCTCGACTTGACAGAGCAAGACAGACAAGCAAACGAGAAAGACAGTGTTTGTGCCGGATAACCAGTTCGTCGATCGTAACAACTTTTTCAACATGGCCGCTACTGTCACGATGACCACCACCACCACAACCAACCACGTGTTTGAGTACGAGAATGAGCTGAACGAAAACTTGTACAATTTGGCGATGAACAACAGCAATCACCACTGTTGCGCCAAGAACAACACCACCAAGTCCAGCAGCCGTAAGGTTCGCAAAATGTTGAAGCCAATTCTTCGACTTCTCAAGAAGAAGAGCCTGCAGAGGAAGCTGAAGAAGAACCAGAAAGCTGAGCCTCAAATGGAGATCTTCACCGAGGAAGTTGACAATCAGAATAACTGCAACGAGGCCCTGGAACAGCGACTTCTGGCGGATCTGAAGGATGCTGAGGAAGGTGCCGCAATTACCGTGTGCCTGGACGGTCAGATGACCGTTGTGCCAGTGGTGCCCGGACAATGTTACGTGCCGGTACACTTTGCACACACCCACGCCGGCGACTTCTACTGGACCACTTTGAGCCTCAGCGATCGGGACTTCTGCTACAAGGAACGCGCCTTCTCGCTACACCAAGTACCCGAGATGCAAGTTGCCTGAACTCAAGTAACTTCCACGTTCGCGCGCGTTCCTGTGATATTTGCTCCACGTGACCCACTACCTCTGCCTGACAGTTCTGAGGTTTCCAGACACTGTGATGAAGTTAGTTCTTAATTAAACTCAAGCTTCGAGTTTCTGCCGACTGAATATAGTTTCTCAAATTGTGAACTCCGTTTTTTTTGTTTTTGTTTAATAATTTTTTTGTTTTTAAATTCTTCAATCGTCGTTATAACAATTTACGAGGTGAAGAGGAATTGTGACTGCATACTGAACACGAATTCTTACGTGTTTTGTGATAATTGTACCTATCATTTAGGTTGTAAGTTCCGATATTTATTTATTGTGATACGAACGTCTTCCAATTGTTTATGTTCGATAGGTATTTTCATATGTCTTCCAATTTTGTTTGTTAATAAAAGAAAACAAATTCAATATATATACTGACTTGTCAATTAAAAAACAACCCTTATCCTTTTAGTTTGTAAGATTATTTTAATTTTATATTTAATATATTTTATAATATATTTAATAAATTACTTTTCCAATATTACAATTCAAATGCAATTCAAAAAAAATTGAAATTTTTCAATTCATTTGTTATTCAATTTTATTTTACTTTTAAGTCAAATTAAAACGCTTCATTACTTTTGTTCTGTTGAGTTTGTCAATATTTTGAGAATATAATCGTGAGAAAAGTTTTGAAAAATTTGTTCTTTGGGAAAAGCAATAAATTCACCTGACAATTTCAAAATTATAGATTGACATCTATGATTATTTGTAATCTCAACAAAAGGGAGGGTACCGTTAAAAAGGACTATTCTATACTAGGAATTTCATTTGACAAAAAAAAAAAGGAAGCTTTTCTCGAGCCTTTTCACTTTTGTCTCCTTTATATAAGGAAAAGAAGAGCGCGATGAAAAGAGAGAAAGTGAATGAAATTTCGAACATTTCGGCGCCAAGGTTTGATCGTGGTTATGTTAATGTATAACCTACATTGGCCTTCGATAAACGAAACAGGTAATATCACAGAAAATGACGCGTAATTAACGTTTATTGCTTCATGATTCCGGAGCATAAATTACATTTTATAATGGATACGATTCGCCAGTATTCGAAAGTATCATTTGGGATTGGTCTTTTTATTTCATAAGTTAATCATTCAAACATTTCGTCAATAATTACAAAAAGCAATAAAGAAAAGTTATCAATTACAGTCTTGAATGTATGATTTTTATTTTAAACTAATAATCATTTTCAGTATATTTTTAAGAAATACGATTGAAATCCTAATGAAGATTGAATAGAAATTAAGAAATTACAATCTTAAAATTTATCAATGTTTGAAAAACAAGTTAATTATGTGTTGATGATCAATGACTTGGAAAATCGAAACCTAAATCCAGGTAGATTTTGAATTGAATTGGTTTTCCTTCAAGCTCATTAATCACATGTACGCCTTAGGACCCAAAAACCAATTTCGAGATATTTTATCGATCATCGATGAATAGCGATGCCTCAATAAAAGTCAAATCATTCGGTACTAAAAATCACAATTTCTTAGCACATTACTTTTCCTTCAGAATAAAATGATGAGATATAACATCTTTTTTCTTTTATTTTTAATAATTTTGAGAATATTACATTTTTTTATTTTATTCATTCAGCTCGATTACACTATTCATTGTCAAATTCGATTGAATCAAAAAGTCGGCAATCTGTGAATCAGTGTCAAAAATCTGGGTCGACAAAGTTTCGACAAAGAGCTCGTTCACTTAAACAAACGAAGCGTGTGCTGGCCAAGTACCTTCACACGTGTTTCCCATATGTGAAGTGCACATGTTCGTCTATGAGCAGAAATCGCAACTAAATTGAAATGATTTTCCACGGTGGGGTTGATGCCATGAATCCAGACTGTCGCATCGATATACCCAGTGCATCGTTCATAACAACAGCGTTCAAAAAAAAATTGTATCTGATAATAATAGAATATTAACCGCGACGGATCTCGAGGGGTGAAAATAATAAGGGTGACACGCGTCCGTGTGGGGTTCATTCATTGATGTTAATTTTGCATGCGGTGCAACTTGCACTTACTGAAACAACCTTGCCACTTGTGCAAACGTTTTCACTTCCTCGTCGCTATTATGTTAATTCATTTATAACTTATTGCAGGAAATTAAATGCTTATCTCCAAAGCATTTTTTCATTTCATGCATAGATTCTATACATCAATTATTTTTATTATATAATATTAGTTAATTTGTATCACAAAGTAATACACTTTTAGAAATATTTTTTATAAAGAGAAATAGTAATTGTTTTTTAATCATAATAAAAATTATTCTTAGATACTATATTTAAAAAAAAGGAATTTTGGTAAATTTAAAACAATAGTATTTATGAAAAATGATTCAATCATATGTATGTCATATTTAATATCCATACTATATTAATAAAACAAAGATTTCATTCATAGTTTGAAAAGGAAGTCGGGAATGGATCGTAGTATTAGAGCCTGGCAACAGGCAAACCTCCACACATCTCTGCATTAGATGCTATTACAATTATAAAAGAGGGCTACTTTTCGACAATCAAATATAATTTTAAATATAATTTTTATTTCATTTAATAATTCTGAACTTTTTGAACGTTTATAGTTTTACAATAATAAATGTGAAAGTAAAAAGTCAAGTTAACTGGAATTGTAAAATACATTAAACACAAAATTATAGAGAATGATGAAAACATGTATTTTATATGGTTTAAAATTATTGAAATGCATATATAACTTATTTGAAAACGCACTGACTAAGAAAATATCGGTTTCGGAAAAATGTTGACATTTATGTTCATAATCAGATGTTTTCTTTGGATATTTGACACAGACCAATGCAAAGATACAGACGGTTTCGTCTTATGAAAACACTGAAATCTGTTTTTTGTTCCTTCTTTCCTCCGGTGGTCTCGAGACAATTTTACCTAATATTTCGAAGTTAATACTCCTAAGAAAATAAGTCATTAATCAGTTTACGATAATGATTCCTGAAAAGCGTGAATATATTAAAAGATAATTACAAAATTCTAATGTTTAATAATAAAAAAATTTTGTTACCTTCGCAAATTTAAGAACGCATCAAGTTATTGAACTAAAAATATTTTAAAATAGCAAAAGACATTTGTTTGAACTTCCTTCATTAATGCATTCTCATGTTTCAAAAAAAGATTCACAATCTCCGCACGGTTTTCAGATTCTTTATGATCTCGCATCCTCAATTCAGCAGCATCCTCAATTCATCCTACAAAGTTATTCTCGAGAAAAAAAGTGCTCATTTTATTCGCTTTAAAAATGTGTACAAACAGCAACTTGAATTAGACCTTTATGGCCAACAAACTGCAACATTTATCAGATTTTCAGGTACATTTTGCGTTCCAAAGCCTACATATCTTTTGACAAAGCCATTAATCAATAGTCGCAAACGCTATAATTAATTCATGAAGTTAATGTGATGATGTATATATAAACGTGTAATTTGAAATATCGTCAATAAATTTTTACGACGATAATTATTTGCAATTTCTCTTAGCATTGATCGGTGCGTTAATTAAACTTATTTCTTGAATCTTAGAATTGAAGGATATTATATTTGCATTTAACATTTTATATTAACCAAGAACATTTTTCTATTTTACATTTAATATTGATTATCACCTGATTTCTGCAATCAAAACTTACGATACTACATGATATCATAAAATTACGATAAAATCTCTTTTTTGTATTTTTTATACGTTCTTCCAATTAACATGACAGAATGACAAAAAAGAATTTCCAACGAAGTGTAGTAATATTTCATAAGCTACATTTCTTGTTGTACTCTGACATTTTTGATTCTTTGCAACGAGACATTTCCCTGACTATATAACAACTCAACAAAACAGATAAACCGATAAAACAATTTTACCATTCAAAAGGCGAGAATCGTGAAAATGATACAAACGCTTCCTGAAATCATTCATTTACATGCGCAGAAAAAATATGAAGTTAAAAAGAGTGAGAGAGAGAAAAAAGGCATAAAAGACAGTAATAATAAACGCGCAGGCGACATGCAAATGTCCCGGGTCGATTAGCGTGATTACCGTGCGTTTCCTGCACATAATCGGCGCATTTGCTCAAAGACAAGTGGCCAATTGACGTGGTCTAATTATCGGCGTCGCTTTCTCTCCGCGTGTAAATCGCGTAGCGGTGTCCTTATCTTGCCGCGCGAGTCGCTCGTGCCGGGGGTTCGCTCATTCCCACGGTCTCGATTGTATACGTGTGTTGTTAGACAAGTACGTATAGGCCTCTCGTCGCTGCTGGCACGTTACGTGACTTGGCGCGCGTGTACGGCGCGGCCACGCACACACGAGCGCACGAGGCGAACGCGCGAGAGACAAACACACCAGAAAACGACCACGTCAGGATACACAGCTCGCGCATGCCTGCCTGTGTGAACGTGTTAACATTTATACGCGCCAATTCGTGTGCAGGCACGCCAATGGGACACGTACGCGCAGTGCCGGATTCACCGTTGTGCAATCGTTTTCAGAAGCCAATTTACACCTCGCCATATTATATACATTCTTTTATGTTATATTTTATTATTTTATTATTTTATTTTTTTTTATTTGAATGAATAATTGAAGTACTATTCATACACTCAGAGAAAAGTATCATGAAAATTTACTATGTTTTATAGTAGTTTGGGAATTTTTGCAAGAGTACAAATTTTACTATGTTTAAGAGTAAGTTTCAATATAAACATAGTACATTTCAACGAAAACATAGTAAAATTCAACGAATACATAGTAAAATTCAATTTAAAACATAGTAAAATTTATATTCTTTTGCAAAAATTCCCAAACTACTATAAAACATAGCAAATTTTCATGATACTTTTCTCTGAGTGTATTAAATACTCTAATAATGTGTAACATTATTAGAGTTCCGACACCTCAGACGAAAAAAAGGACTTTTTTCATTTTTATATGTATATTTTAAAATTGAAAATCTTGAAATGTCCTTTTCTTCGTCTAAGGCGTCGATGATACACTGTATGCTGATAATAAATAATTATAGATGTTGGCATTTTTACTGTTGTGTGAGTGTATTAATAGCATTAATACACTTACACAAAAAATTAATAGATTTCCGTAATTGTAACTATTCTTCAGTTAATAGTCGTATAACTGAAAAGTACAATAAAGTTTACTGCCACTATCAGTTATTTATATTTACTGACGACAATAAGTGACAAATATTTCGAAAAGTAAGGTTATCTTTTATATCAAAATTTCTGTCACTGTAAACAAATATGTAAGATATAAAAATGAATATTCAAGTGCAAATAAAAAAATAAATTAAACTGTGCTGTTTAGCTTTATTTTAACTATTGAAATAATTGTAATCAAATAAATACACATGAAATAAATTGAGATCTTACTAACCCGAAAAAGTGTTTTTTTTTTTTTTATGTCAGTTTGTATATTTTGGCATTACTTGTGTTTTCAAATTAATTTTAACCTGAAACACAATGCTAAATGATTTACTTGAATTGACAAATGTCAGTTGTAGCCCGGCCTCTACTGACATATTCAGTTATTACTAATAATACTACTACTAGTATAGTATAATATATATTATAATAGTATTACTAATAATACTAAACAAAAAACGTATCGTTTATTGTTTAACTGGAAATTATGGTTGAAGGAACCGAAGATAAATGAAAGTAATCTTATAGTAATATTTTCTTTATAAATTACCGTTGTTCACAGTGAAATTTAATGCATTTTATCCTACGGATTCATAATGCTGTTAAAAACAGTAAATTTTCAGGATCTATCATTATATTTAAAAAAGGGCAATTTTAATAAACTTTATATTATCAGATTAAAACTAATCCTATTTTATTAACTTATTTAATGTATTGAATGTTTAGAATTATTTTAAATAATTGAACTTTTTTAAATCTAATATAAAAATATATTTTGCATTTCTTCGTCATCGGTCTAAAAAACTAAAGTCAATTAAAATGGACGTATTCGTAAATGGTACAAAACCGATCCTGTTAATAACATATCAATGTACACAATGTAAAAGCATCTCTGTGATAAGTAATTGTAACATGAAAACGTCATTAATGTATGGAATGGATGCCGCGCGCCACGTGGTCGAGAGTTCTCCTACAATGATCCTTCACTGGACACGCGCACACGTGCAAACATACATCTATAGAGACAAACATAGCGCGCATCGCATTTAAGAGCATTACTTTGAATGGCTAATGGCTCGCGGGATATTTGAGTGACGTAAACCCTTCGCCGCGTACAGAATTACCGAGACCAATCGAAATAACGCCATGCGGAGAGAAGATTATCTATCGAGTCATCAAACGCGAGATATTTCATTAATTAGCATACCGGCGTAATAATCGCGATTGAATGCATTATTTATACGTTCAAGTTCTGGGTACAATCATTTTATATTCGTCAATTGAAAAATTATTTATTAATTTAGAAACTAAACATTGGATTATTATTAATTTTATTAATTATACTTTGATTTAATAATGCAATAGTTTATAGTTAAGAAATCTTATTTTATAATTATAATGTTATGTTGAACTATCGTTTTTGAATTGAAAAATCTTATGGATGCATTAAAATTGAATAATGAAGGTTTGAAAAATGATCCTTCCCTAATTGTTGTATGAAATTGCAGATATTCAGATCTTTCGAGTACCTTTTGTTATGTTAAAAAAGCGAAACAAAAAAAGTTGTCAAACTTCATTTTTCTTTTCGAATTTTCTGCTTCTGTAAGGCTCGAAACAGAAGTTGCACTCAGAAATGTCTAATTAAGCAAAAATTTCGAGATAGAGAAAGAAAATTCCTTTCCCACGAGTTCCACGATTTTCCGCGTGTTACTCGCTTTTCCTTTGTTTCTTGCGCAATGAACTGTACCAAAACTAAATGAATTTTCACGGGTTACGGAAAACATAGGCATCCTTTCTAAATACTCATCAGTTACGCTCATTAACATAATTCAACAAAAATCCTAACGATTAAAACATCGACCGCAAAGCTCCAGAAATGTTGTAACGAGATGAAAACTTAAGTTGAACCGTCAGAAGGATCGCATAACTAATCGAACCAGAAATTATTTTTATGCGGTGTATGTTTTAAAATCGTTCAGACTGTCGGCTAAATCTCGTTAGACTTAATAATTACAGTTGAGTTAATGATGCTGTATATCTTTCTATAGATTTAATCTAAACCCGACTTGAAATATGTACTTACTTATATTTTCTCATATTAACCACAAAAATTGTAGTTAATATGAGAAATAAAAAATAGATTGTATAAATCCTTGATTTATCATTTTCTTTTAAATTCAAACCTCTATTTTAATGATACCAAAAAACCAGCAAATTTTTTTGCAGACGATTCAATATTTGAAATTCCTAGTAATAAAGTTTATGCAGAGCTAATCGCATTTGATCAGGTCTTTTATGAAATTAATGAATAAAATGTGACAAAAACGAGCCCATATACAGGTATATAAACACATTCAAGTCCGATGAGATCTGGTACATTTTTGCCCTCCCCTTGATATTTTATTCCGACATTTTTAATCGAGGAAAAACCGGATCGCGCGCGTTTGCGTGTCGTGAACGACATCCACGATAAAATACAGGAACGCGAATCGACGCATGATTGGCGCTTGATTGCTGTTGCAGCCACTTTGTGCTCGTGCCTAACGTGTGCTCGTAAAAGGTTCACTTAATCTGCCGCGTCGTGAAAGACACGTACTTGGCTACTACACTACGTTGTTCCTTTATTGTGACTTTATTACGTCGGTTTCCTATCTTGACAATGCCACTCAGTTGGAAGGCCATTTTCATCCAATATGTTAATGAATCGCGTGGAGACGTTTTTTTCTCTTCTTTCATACTCGACAAAGTTTTGTTCGTCTTATTACTGTATG
>JABFPJ010003871.1:0-15027 GCA_022817425.1 Gryon sp. ZL-2020
ATCACTCTTAAAACACTCCTTTTGGCTGAAAACAAAAATTCTTGCACGAAAACGATTTTCATTTTTGACTAAATAATAAGACGGATTTTGTTTTAACCCAAGAAAAAACGTTTTACGCCAAGACAAAATAGAGACATTTCTTGGCTCAAGACAATCATTTTTAAGAGTGATAATACAATTAATACACTAAAAGAAAATCTCTGTAAAATTACATAGTAGGCTATGGCATAAAATAACCATGTATATTGATGGTAAATTTACACACTACTATATTTTTACACAGTATATGTAACTTACATTTGGATAAAATAATTTTTTTCGTAAAATTACATAATGCTGTATGATAAATATACACAGAAAATGTAAATTTACAAAATTTGTATGGAAATTTTCTCTTTGAATGTAATTATAATTTGTCTATGTAATCGCGTTACTTTTTTTTCTAACTTATTGTGTAACCAATGGAATATACATTCTGATATGTTGTTTTACCTATACTGGTACAGTAAAATCTATGTAATTTTACATTCTCCTACAGTGTATATAATAATTCAATATATAATAATTGATTAAAACAATTATTTTTAAATCATATTATCATAGTAGTGACAATGGTTGTCATAGTATTTGCTATAATTGTTATGCATGGAATAGATTATGATTATATGCTATACAGTGTTAGTTAAACTTTTAGCTTTATTTTTTATTATAGAATGTTATTTATTTTCACCTGAGCCTGTATTATCACCCTGGATGAAAGGAATAAAGGAAAAGATATTGCTTCAGGTATACAGTGAACTGATTTATCGAGCAAAAGTTATATTAAAGTTGTGCAAACGCCTAATTTGTAATTTATAACTCTAAGCTAAATTACTTGTAAAACTTAATGATTTGTGAAAATTATTAAGTTTAATAATTTGGAATTTAATTCAACAAGCCAACTTATTTTTATATATAGATTGTATGAGATCTACAACAATCAAAATAGATAATAATTAATTAATATTAATATTGGGAATATAAAACAACTGAATAAGTTTATGAATTGAAGTTCAAGATAATATAAAGTTGAAAATAATTATAAAAAATTGTTGTTTAAATGTCAAATGTAGTAATAATTTGCTTATATTAAATAACCCATACTATTAAATACTTTTCGGTTACCTTCATTTTAATGATAAAATGTTGTATAAATATTTTTCATGTAATAATATTGAATGTATTCTTTAAATATATTACATTTAAAGAATATATTTATTTAACTTTTTTAAAAGTTACATAGAATAAAAGACATACAATTTAGTAAAACAATATAATTAATTTTTTAATACAATTTTTTTAATATTTCGATCACGATTTTAAAAATTATAAATAGATAATAAACGATGCTGAATAATTAAAACTGATGCTAAAAGTGGAAATTTAAATTTAGCACCGGAAACAATGGTCATTACTTTTTTTCTCAATACAAGGCAAATAATTAAAAAATCATTGTATGTGTTCATTTTTTGCAGAATTCACATGAGATAACTTATTTTCACGACATTAGCTATGTTAGAAGAAATTATTTATAAGCTTAATATTTAATTAATCAATGTTGTGAAAACTTTACAAGTACGCGGAGAAAAATATTTTGATTGAAGCATATTTTGATAAAATGAGCAAAATGTTCAAAAGATTTAGTAATTTATACAATTACTATAAAAAGTAGTACGTATACGATATCCTGCCAAAGCAAAAAATATTCGTTAGTGATTTAATAAAAATTGGTTATTTTTTAAATAACCAATATTAAATATTTGTGGTAATTCTAAAATATGATTAATGACGATTAATGTTATAATAATTTTTATTATAACTCTAATCATCGTGTAGATTGCATTATTAAACATTAATCATAAATACCTACTTGATTGTTGCTAATATTAAAAAAGCGACTACTAGTGTAGAAAAAGACACAGCATAACCAATTGTTGATATTCTTTTCACTATCGGAAGAAATTGCTGTAAAATTTATAAAATGTCTGCATTACTTAATGTATAAATCCTTCACATTCTTGAATATTGTATTTTGTATAATAAAATGATTAACATATATTTTACTTAGAAATCAGAAACTAAAAAATTTGAGCTTTAAATTGTACTAATATTATTGATGCAGAAACCAATTATGTTATGTAGCTTTCAGAAAGATGTTTCATAATTCAGATTGTTATCCTTATTTCCATATTGGATTAAATTTATTACGATAAGATTGCAAAATTCAAGGGATTAGCTTGGTTAAACTTTTACAACCAGTCATTAACGAGTATTCGAAATGTTATGAAATATGTATGATTCTACAAAAGAAATTTCGTTACAGGATTTTTAATGAACAATTGTAAGACATTTCAAGACATACTTTATGTCTAAAAACAGAAATTCATCAATTATAAACAACGCATTTTTCCAAGAAAACATTTTTTTTCAACATCAAAAAATAAGTAATTGTAATTAATGTGTTGTCGATTCATACGATCATAAAACGTCATTAAATGTTTATCAAAACGTAAATACATTTAATCTTTACAATTCGTCTTGAAAGTTTCCAATTACGTTTACGATTTGTCTTGAGAATTGTTTATTAATTATAATTATTTTAAATATGGAAATTAATCCATATTGTTTCATCAAACGAATTATTTTTCAATCTCTTAACTTGTTAATGCTTTAAATTTGTTGCAATAATAAAAAAGTATTGCAAAAGTGTATTGACAATTTCATATTTTAATTAAAATACAAAATTTTGTAATTATAATCGGAAATTAGAACAGCTATTTCTGTTAAGTATAATTATAATAAGTGAACTTTTTAAGTATGCAAAATGTGCACCATCGAATATTACCTTAATCAGTGTAACATTATCTGGACGATGTTCCGGTAGGTCCATTAAAACAGTGACTAGTCGAGCACTGTAACATTGAGTATAATTGCTCCAAGTACTATTTGTTTCTGCACTCCAGTACCATTGACCATTTAACATGCATTGTCTAGTTGCATTCGCCTATATGTGATAAAAAAAGAATAGTGAAATCTTACTTTATTAAATCAAAAATCGAAAATCTATTCTAATAGTCTAATCTATTCATTAGACAAAAATGAATTTTATTTAAAAATAAATATAAATAGTCAAATAATTAATGTTTAATTGAACACTTTATTTTTAATTACTTTGTCTACTTCTTATTAACTATAAAACAAAGAAGTTTAAGTGGCTTATACGATTTCCGGTATCATTTTAGCATTCTATTTTAATAGAAAAGTATTTTTGAAGTTATATCAAGTTGCATTTACATGTAACAAAATAATGTTGTGTTTTTTTCTGATTTTATCGGATAGTGATATTATATTGTGATTGAAAAAGCTCCCATAAAATATATGAATACTGAATTTTCCGATAAAATAATATTTGAATAATCTTGTGTTGTTGCAATTGTATAAACAAAATATCATGTTCTTCGATTATATGATTTATTGTTCATAAGAAAATGGATTTTGAAGTTTCTTTTTATTATTGTACTCCACGAAATTTTTTGGATTTCATTTAGCAATATTAAAACTCAATGCCTCGAAAAAGTTATTCTAAATCAATTAAGAACAATTAAATTACTATAGCTTCTCTTCTTAATCTTACAAGATAGTATTTTGAATTTTGCTTATTAAAGTAGTAAAAAAAAATAAATATTATTTTTTTTCAGTTCATATTTATCATTATATATAAATCTGCTTTTTATACCTGCCAATCAAATCCTGCTATGTAATATGGACATGACTGAATAGACAACTCGCCAGGTGAGGTGGACGGCCAACACAATATGCCATCCCACATTTCGGGACACCATCCTTTAATTAACACAATTTATTAACCACAGAATGTTTAAAATTACGAAATCAATTAAGACTAATTACTCTATTACATCAATTTGCTTATTTAATAAATGATGTTCAATTATTGAATGTAACTACTTTGTTATCCCATTCTCAACCATTACAACAGCAGTTCATTTATCATCCCATAGATGTCAAATAATCAATTACAATTTCATATTAAATTTTTGTGCAAGAATAGGAAATTATATTTCTTCGCACATGAAATGGAAAAATGACTTATTAATTTTTACAATAAATAACAATTTATATTGATTGATCTGCATTGTAGATAAATACATATTAATTAATTCACGAGCAGTATTTATATTCCTATCATGCGGGTAGAATTATTGAACACAAAATTAAGACCATTTGAAGTAGTTCTATCATGACTAGTAATCACATTACATAATAAACAGAAATAGCAATGCATTTTACTTGAAAAGAATTGCTATAAATACTGTTATGAAATTTGTTTTAATTTCCACTAATATTATAATAATAATATTTTTAATACGAAAGTATTAAAAGACTATACATTTTTTTATTTTTTTCAATTATTTGAACAATTTTCCGCAGTGACATATTCGGATTACTCATGTATGATTTATCTTTAAATTTAAGTGGATCGCTTAAATTGTTCCGAAACCCACAAATTCAGACGAAAAAACAACGTAATAAAATCAAAGAAAAGTATATAAAACTATCTGAATTAACTTCTAAATTAAAAATGTTTGGAAAATCCATGAAATTAAAAATGTTTATCAACTTAAATAGTGTATTTCTTACTTAATGATGATTATTTATAGATTATTTATAGATTTTTTATATTTTAAGACTTTATGATTCGGAAAAAATTTACAAAATAAGAAATTACGTCACACGCGGAGAATTAAGTTTTCTTTTTCAGTTTATACTTTCTAAAGAATCACTGCAGAACTACTAATGTAATTACTCTTCGAGTAAATATCATCTAATTTATAAAAATAAATTTTCTTTAAATCACAAAAAATCATTTAACTGAAAATAAATGATAGTCTTGATAGAAAACTAGATTTTTTATTCTTTTATTTTTTATAATCACCTGAAAGTGAAATGGATCCATTATGACAGAGCTTCTCTTGCAGTTCGAGTATTTTTTGTTGAATACTCGGACTGTTCACATCTACGTTAGTCTGCAAGAAAGATAAAACCACAGTAAAAACATTATTTCAAATTAACATTATAGAACAGAATGGCTATGTTCCTGTTTGTTCCTCCGTTAATCGCAGATCTTTAATTATCATAATAATTGCGATTTCAATAAAGTTATTTTGTTAATAACGTCATTGACTATTCATTTAAACAGGTGTGTTTGTTTTTACAAACACACAAGTAATGCGATTTACCTTTCTGCATTTCGATTTAACTTCTTTAATGCTATTAAATACCGCACGCAAATCGATACCAGAAAACTTTAATTCGATACCGATGAATCAAACCTCAACCGATGTACAAGAGCACATAGTTTAAATCGTCATTTTTTAGATGTTGAACTAATTTTAAGGACATAAAAATACCCTGACAAAAATCGTTTTTTAAAATTAAAATGGTTAAATTTTTTGTTTTAATGTTCTGTTTCTACATATTAAAAAATAATGAGTTCTGAGTATTTGTCCTAAAGTTGACTTCCTAAAGTGTATTTGTGTAATAAGCTTAAATAAAAAAAAGAAATATAAGTTTAACTTTTAGAAGACAAGATTTAATATACCTCATACTTCAGAATTTCTGTCAGATAAAATGGTAAATGAAGAAGTAATGAAAACAGCTGAAAAGTTTGTTTACAAAGATTTTTCTTATTAAAATTAACAATTGTTTTTAGTATTTGTATAAATGATAGAAAGTTTCAAATGTATGAAGTTTAAAATTTGTTAAAACTTCAATAATTCAATGTAAATACTTTATATGTACCCTTTAAAAATTATTTTACATAACAAATTATGAATATTGATCACTTTTTATTTATTTATATATAATTAATTGCATATGCTTATTTATGTTGTATCAATTTTGTATGTACAAATCGATACATTAATATATGTGAAATTATTCTATTTTTAGATTTCTCACCTACGTTTAATTAGAATCCTTAATGTATTGCTCCTGTATTTATAACATAATCGGATTAAACAAATATTATTCTCTGTACTCAAAAATGAATATATTTTTGACGTATCATCGAATTAGACTAATGTCTATCCATTCATAAATAGACTTATTCTACTTTAACACGTTCTAGGAATTTTTGGTATGAACTCCATAATACAAGTAATTATAGTAATTGTTTCTCATTGAATTTACTTCATACTCTAACTTAGCATTTCATAAGTGCTATACAGAAACATTTTAAGTAATAATTATATACTATTATATTATATATTAAAAGAAGTAACGAAATATAACAATTTTATTAAAGTCGATAAAATTTATAGATGTTTAACCACATAGTCATCAAAATAAACTCTGATTCGGTAAAGGAGTTGCACAAACTTGTTGCTTTTTTTCACTATGCGCCATAAAAAGTACAACTCATTTATCGAATTGAGATGATGATGTACATTGTGCTAAAGTTTATAAATCTACTTGTTTAAAAGTTAATAAAATCAAAAATAAAAACATATTCACTTCAATATGTAACATTTGATTTGTCAATACTCATAAAGGTATAAACAAAGTTTTCTAACTTTGTGATATCAATATGATAATTAGTTATAAATTTCATAAAAAATGTTTATTCAATACATGCGAAGAAATATTTTTTTAATATGATTGAATTTACGTTCTTGAAGAATAGAAATTATAAGTATCAAAAAGATGTTTGATTTCGTGATTGTATTTACACATTCAGTGCGAAATGAATATTCATAAGATATTGGGTTAATGTCGAGTGGCTTCTATGTTGAATGAATATAATTTACGGAAATTTGCTATGTGTGTAAAATATAGTCAAAATTCATCAGAATTAATGAACAAACTCGTTCGTTTTATCAATTTTCGATTTATTTATTCGATTTATTACTAATTTATGTATCACCTAAATGATTTCGTTTTGAGACTGACCTTCTTCGTTACGATTTCAAGATATTTAAAATTATTCTGAATACTGATAATACATTTAATTATCTGCACAAGTAAAAATACTAAAATTGAATCTAATACCGATAAAAATACTGTGATTAGAATAAATTGTATAAAGGGATAGAGTATTTTAATGTTTCAACAAATAAATACTTTTTGAAACATTAAAACACAATTATTACAAACAAGTTAAAATTTAAATATAAGTTTTATAGTTTTATTTAGGTAATGAATTTTAATATAAAAAAGATTTCTAAAAAATATAGATAATTCGTTTAGCTGTGTTAGACAAAGAGTATTCTAAATATCATTCATTATAAGTTAAATGCAATAACTAAGAAGTTAAATTCAAGAAACTTATCGCAAATATCACACGCAAATGACACTGATTTCTTAAGGAGCATAATTTTTAAATTCGTATGAATGATTTGTTAGATAAATTAATAAAGCAGTAGAAAAACAAATCAATTGAAAAATTCGGTTTTTTAATTAAATATGCTTAACATTTATATGATGTCAATTATACAAGGACGTCAAAAGGAGCGCAATCACTGATGACTTCAAGGACTGATACATCTGTTTGGAGAATTTTTAAGACTTAAATTACTATACATTAATGCATATATTTTTAAGAACCATTAATTAATCAACTGCAAATTGTTGACACTTTATGATAAAATAATACTAACCGATTTATACACATATTTATACAAGTATAAAATAAATGAAATTTTGTTTCAGCAAAATAATGTAATAATACAACTTGAATGTATAAAAATTATATCATATATTTCAGTGTTTAATAACATAAAAATTTCGATTGAAGACGGATAGAATATATTTTATACTGCGTTTTATATTGAAAGAAACTATACAATATTCAAATGGAAGAAGAGTAAAAAATAATTTGCAATATTTACGTCAGGAAATATTGATAATAAATCATATGATTTATTGCTAGAGTGAAATCAAGATTGCTTAAAATACTAATACTACTACATTATTTGTAAACATCACGTGCATTAAATCATTTATAACGATACTATATCTTTTCAGTATCACTTTGTCGTTTTGTAATAAGAAAATAAACGCTTCGGAATAATGAAAACATTTTACTGACTTTTCGCTATTAAGCATTTATTCATTTCTGATTAACAATTTTAACAAATATATTTGTTATATAATTTTCCTTCAAATAAAGACATATTTTACACAAAAATATACAATATTCATCTTTATTTGAGTTACATACAGATAAAAATGATGCAAGACTTAGTTATTAATACCATAATTAGTAACAAAGTAACAAAAAACAAAAAAACAAAAAAATTAACAAAAAAAACCTCTCACGTAAGGTAATATTATTCTAAAAATTACTCTATTTTAATGAACTATTCTTTGAACAGGGAACAAGTCCAAAATCTGTTAGAAACTACTATACTTTCTAATGAAATTTCGTAGAAATACAAGAATTTTTATTCGTTTTTCGAAGTTTGTAATAATTTAGTAATTTTTATTGTATTTTTGTCCAAACGTGTATGGAAATTTAATTCGCAGTAAAATTGAAAAAAGTATATGTTTAAGATTATTTTAAATAAAAGTAAAACGACAACTACTTATTTCTTTGAATAAAAATTATCCTGAATTTAAAAAATAATGAATTATTAGCAATTTTGCATCTCGCTATTTATTATGCGAAAAGGTGTTTCTCAAAGACTTAAATTAAATTTCTTAAAGAAGGTGTTTCTTATAGATATACATTTCTGTGATTTATAAGATAAAGCGTTAATATTGTTATTTTTGTAACATTTGTTATTATTAAAATTCAATATGTTTTACAATTATACTTATTTCGAAATCTATAGTCTAACATAGTAATCAATTGAAACAATTAATTTGTTCGCACTTTAAAGCACGATCGCGCATTAAAAACCGACCATAACAAATATTATGCCAACGACAGAATTAGCCGAGATTAAAGTGGTAACAGAAAGATAACTTTTGACAAGTAAACGTTGTTTCATTTCCGTGTTCATTTCATTCCATTTCAATCTTATCTGCTGTAATTATACGCCCGTTGATCGTTCTCTAAAAAATATTATTCTGCAAAACTATATGCTCATAAACAGATAAATCGAATTGTTCGAATATTATCAAAACTGCAGTACAGATGATTTGTTTCATTTCAGTTTTAAAACGACGTGTATTTATTTCCGTTTTAGTCGATAATAAAGTATATCATTATAAATAACATTATTATGATTTATTTTTCAATAACAGCAAACGCATTTTACGAACACAAACGCAAAAAGAATATTGGACCATCACCAAAATCTTGTGCGTCATAAAATTGAGTCTCAAGCAATTCACAATTTATCGCGGTTTTTATAATGTAAATTGTCCTGTCTGAATTTTTTTAGACCATTTTGGATATTGTTAGTATTTATAAGTTTGAAAGTCACTTTTACAGCCCAAGAATTAATGTCATTCACTCAAACGCTGTTTATGCGATCAACAAGTCAAACAAACAGACAAAATCGATGCAAAAGGCATGATATTTTATTTAAAAAAATACACTTTTTCAGAAATACATAATACGAAAAAATCCATAAAAAGATCTTTATAATAGATTATTGTTTATTTGTATATTTATTTTTACTACACTTATGACACATAATAGTACTTTAATTTTCTTTACAGAACAACTTTCAACAAAATTACCCTCCATTGAAAAAATAAAAAATTGATATTATACAATTTGCTACAGAAATATTACATTGTCACATTATAGGAATTAAACTATTTTATTAGTGAATTTTATATTAAGCCTCTCACTTATGAGTATAATTGAACACAAAAATACGTAACAGTTGATTTGACTATTATTTCAATAAATATTTTATATGAGGAAAGCTATGTATGTGTATGTATACGTAAATGATAATTTGATAGCCACTTTTTTAAAGAAAAAGCGGAAATTTGTCGTTAATCGGAAACCAATATTGCGAAATATGATTCTACTCATACTGTGTTAATCTTCAACCATTCTGATAACTATACTATAAATATATGTTATCATCACAATTCGTAACAATTTCATTCGGTAATGATTGTATCAGATAGCATATACTTTAATGTCTATTCGTTGCTGGTTATGCCATCTAATTCATCAAGATATCGACACGCCTTGCCACGATCAAACATCATTAACGAAAAAGCTGCTTATTCGCATGAAGTCGATTATCACGAAATGTCACAATATATGAAACTATTAACTTCCTGGTGGTGATACTTTTTATTTTTCCGGCAAAATCAATCTACTCATGTTGCTTTCAGTTCCATTTTCTTCTAAATTATGATTTTAAATGATGAGTCAAGATTGTATAAAGTACTGGGTGTTTTTATTGATACGGCCTATATTTTAAATTGAAGACTTTTTAACACACTCTATAAATAAATAACTTTTACATATACAAAATATAATATAAGAATATTATTGTAAGTTATATATTTCAAAATATTAAGTCATTGGCTTAATGATTTCTTTCATTATAAAAAAACATCATTAATTGCTTATATACCTTAAAAGTTTAAATGCGGAAAAGAAATTCGTTATTGCATACAATATTTGTACTATGTTATTTATGTCAAAGTTTTTGATATAAAGAATTTATTTTATGAAGTGGAATAAACTATTAACACATTAATATGTCATATATGATGGTCGAGTAGTGTATTTTATGTATACATATATATTATGTATACATATATAACTTGTCGAGTGATTTGAAATGTTAAACATGAGTGTGAATATTTATCGATAAGTTGCAGAAAAATGTATTAAATTTAAATATTTTGGAATTACATACATGCTATTTTAATTCTTAAAATAATTATTTCATTAAATGAAATAAACTATATTTAATTAACACAAATATTTATATCAAGTATTAAAAAGTAAAGTTAAGTTTCAATAATATCCACAGATAAAATATAGTTATAGTTTTGGAGTTAATACATATATTATAATTAAACTAATGAGAGTTTATTTATTTCAGTTATGCAAAATTTTAAAAATATAAATTAACTATATAAATATAGTCTGGTTAACCAAAATTTTGCTTACAATAACACCCAGAGAAAAGAGTGATGAAAATGTACTATGTTTTATAGTAGTTTGGGAATTTTTGCAAAAGAGTACAAATTTTACTATGTTTAAGAGTAAATTTCAATATAAACATAGCATATTTCAACGAAAACATAGTAAAATTCAACGAATACATAGTAAAATTTATATTCTTTTGCAAAAATTCCCAAACTACTATAAAACATAGTAAATTTTCATGACACTTTTCTCTGAGTGAACTATAAAGTTTGATTGAAAACAAATCTTAGTATTTCTGTGAGTATGATATATTCAAATATAGAATATCATATATGGAAGAATAGGAACTTTCTACAAATAAAATCAAATTATAGGTCAATTCATATTATTCCTAATATTATTCATGGTAGGTTTTCTTTACTTAAAGAAATGAACAATTCATTTACAAAATATAATCTAAAAAATAATGAAATCCACTCTAACGTCATTCTCAGTTTAGTGCTTTGTAGTATATTATCCTTTGTTTTTCTTGCAAAAGCTTTTGAGTACACATGTGTATTTTTTTTGATTATATGAATAATAAATTTTTTTTCATCTGATTTATTTTTTCTATGTATGTTTTTTGCATCAAAATTCATTATTACATTATATGTATTCAAAATTTAAAAATACGTATAATCCATATAACGTTTATATTACCTTTTTATGAAATTGTGATTTCATTAAAAAAAAAACATTAAAGCCATTTTTGCATAAATCATACTTTACATTGTTTGCATTTTACGCAGATACAATTAGCATTGTTCACTGGATTCATGATGATTGAAAAAAATGTACTTTTACAATCATATTCCTAGAATTACAACTTTAATTTGATTTGAGTAAATTGAATGGTTATAAATATAACTTTGCGAAATATTTTAAAACAAATAATAATTATGATATAAAGTGAACCGGTGAATACGAAATATTAAATTCATAATCAGAATTTTAATTATAAATCCACGAATTATCCAATATCAACATAATAATTCATGTTTACATCAGTTAAATTTTAAAAATAAACTTCATTCAAATTGTAAGATGTTAGTCGAATAATTATGCCAACCTTAATACAATCAGAAAAAATGAAATAATATATGTAAATTTTTTAAAAATTCATCTGCGTCATTACTTTCAATGTAAATTCGACATTTTTATGCTTTTACTAAATGGAATATTTGTTAATAAAGGTAATAAATTTATCCATATGATGTTTGCAATGTTTTCTCGTATTAAATATTTGAAGACATAATATGCCACTAATTGTCTTGTTTCTGTTATATTGTGAAAGACAGTGAATATGAGTTTAATTACTGAACTAACACAATTTTATTGATATTATTTATGTACCTCAATGAAAATCAACACTGAGAGTAATTGGATTAAATATAAATCGATTATCAGATTATGATATCTGTACACAAATTCAGTGTAGTGTATACTAACAAATGTGGGATTTATATTTAAGCAATAAGTAGATTATTTTTTACGGCATCTATATATGTCAGAAAAATGTGAAAAACGAACGTTTTTCGTTTTCATTTTCATTTCCACTTAATGATAAAATATTAATGCATTCAAAAACAAAAATTAATAAATGTAATGAAAGTATTTGGAAAATATTTGAAACATTTTTCAGCGCTGCTAAATCCCCTCATAACTTTTTGAAGACTTGAAATATTGTTCGGTAAAGTGGAGTATTCATTACAAGGTAAATACTTTAAACCATTTGATATTTATAATTCAAGCTGAAATGTTATATATGAATTAATACTCATAATTTAATTTATTATTTGTTAAATATATAAACGAGAATTGATTTCTTTTATTGAATGTTATTGTAATAATTAAATACAAAGAATTACATATTTTCATGTATTAATGAAAACAGAAAAATCATTGTTTTTATCAATCAATTTTATAAAATTTTATTTCAAAATGTAACTGTAATACAATTATTTTCCTGAGTTTTACGCATGAAAGTGAAATATGAAAATCCTTATCCTCCTTTAAGGATAAGGATTTTTATAAGATAAATACTCTTTATAATATTACGAAAATTGAAAGTTTACTATTTCTTTAAATTTGAATAAGTGAAATTAACTTACAATAAGTGAATATTCACATATTCTACGTTATAATTCGTTCAGTTATTTTTTACGTGGACAACTTATAACGTAAAATATGTGAATATTCACTTAATGTAAGTGAATTTTCACACATTCGAATTTACAGAGTATTGAATTATTATCAAAAAAATATACTGTTCAAAATTTTATATTTATTTGTTAACGTTACTTTAAGTAAGAATGCCTTAACTTTGTAAAAAAATGTATTATTTTTTTTAATTAATAAAACTTTATATTGGCTTATTAAATAATTCATTCAAACTTTAAATTAATAAGTGAAATAATTTTATTAATTTATTTTTATTTTTATTTTCAATTTATTTATAGTTCTAGTTAATACTTAAAAATGACACTCTTTTAATGACATTACACTTGAAATATAAAATCAATAAAATTTACAAAAAGATGAAAAAGAACTGTCATCGTGCAATGCCACTAAATTTAAACAGATCCGCTTACTTATATCAAACAAAAATTCATACGAAACAACGTAAGAACTTACCATTTCGACTTATATTTGACAGTCAAATGATCCATGTGATTGTTGTGGATCAAAGTTCGCAGAAAAGCAAAGACGATTCAAGCTACCTTCTGCATCATTTTTTCTAGTGCACAAATTGATTTATTAACACTTAAGATAGTAATCGTCGTTTAAGTACTGTAATAAAGTGGCAAAAATCATTTATAACATAAAGGGCTTATAAACAATTCATATGTTTGTCTATATAAGGTTTTGAATAAAAGTAAATAAAGTTTTCATATAATATTACCAATCATGAAAATGTTATAAACAATTCATAATTTGATTGATTACAAACATTTATTTTGTGTTAAAAATAATTCTTGTTAGACGCGAGAAAGTGACACCGGCAAATGAATAGGTGGGTAACACTTGAGAAGTCGCGAAAGAACTGCACGCTCGTCCAGCAATTGAGTGGTTATAAGTTTAGTTGTGACTAACGGTGCTAAGATCAAACAGCACGCATGTCAGAATCGCTCCGCTCTTGTACACATGACATGTGTGCAGTGTTTCGAGCTGTTGAAACTTTCGAAGTGGATATTCAACGATTGGTTACTGATTGCAATGTCAATGAAAATATAATTTGCATTATTATCTGTCATTCACATTTACTTTTGCATTTTTCATACATCCTATAAGTTGTATTTTATTAAAAAAAAGTTAATGAAAAGTAAAGAAAGTTAGTTTCTTTACATTTTGAAACCTGTGAAACATGTAACATATGAAACCTGTGAAAATGATATCTATAAAATATAATAAATAATCTATACAACCTGTGAAAATGATATTTATAAAATATAATAAATAATCTATACAACCTGTGAAAAATCTATACAATAAGCTATAAAAAAATTTGCACTCTTAAAAAACTTATTCTGAATCAAAATAAAAATTCTTGGAAAAAGCATTATTTTATCAAAAGTCAATTTACAATATTATGGCAGTTAAATTAAGATGTACATACATTTCTATGAACCATCATTCAATAAAATTCAATTTTTGTTATGGAACAAAAAAATATATCTTCGTGTTTTACTTATAGCTGTTAGCGATAATTTTTACATAACCTTTGCTATAAATATATCAATAAATGTTATATTACATGTTCATATAATAATTTAACATTTCTTAAAATAAATATTTTACATATAAGTAAATTTTATTTTAATATTTTGTATTACCCTGGTGGAAAAAACAGTCTGGAT
>JABFPJ010003872.1:0-15026 GCA_022817425.1 Gryon sp. ZL-2020
ATGTGCGCGGGATATTTCAAGGAATAATTCTATTATTACATTTAAATGAATTCGTTCAAATATTTTTGTTTTATGTCATATATTTGGAAAAATCGTCTATTTACTGGTGTCTGTCCATTCACTGGTGCAATCACCCTATTAAGAAAAATTTTAGTGATTAGTTATATTATTATGTTTTTCATTTTTTTCAAATTTCAATTATTATTTTTCCATTTTGCTTAAATAAGGTTTGAATTAAAATAAGATCTTACTTTAGATTTAATTTTTTAATTCAGAAAGTTAAATTTGGTTTATACGACATTGCTTTTTATTTTTACAATTTTTATTATATTTTTAATATGGTTTATATATAAATAAATATAAATAATAATAAATATAATAAATAATATTCAATTTTGTTTATTTTTATTGACAAATTTATTTTATCTAAATTGTATTTAGGTTCACCTACGAAGCCCTAGTAACGATCCTATGAGCAGACTGTTTCTTTCACGCCAATAACTAGTACTATTAAAAGTAAGACCTAGCCTTACTATAAGGTGGAAGAATGTAATATAATAAGACAGAAAGTTCCGTCTTAAAATCACTTACTATTTATATCCGTGTATATAGACTATATTTAAAAAAGTGCTTTAATATATAATAAAATCTGTAATAAATTATTACACAATTTAATATTATGTATAAAATAAAATATACATAACACGATATAACGATTTTTATTTTATAGTAATTTATATAAAATTGTCGATATACAATATTTTTTCAATGAATTATGGTAATTCTTTTTTCCTAAAATAAGAAAATTTAGTTGAACGGTAAATATAAATCGAACTTTATTTATAAAATTATAAAAACGTTAAAATATGTAATTAAATTATAAAATTTTTTTAAATTCAATTAAAAATTGACAAATAGAATTTAATCTGAATTACCAAAACATATGTTACCTTACAACATATATTTTTGTTATTTTTCTCAAAGACGAAAAAAGTTATTTGGTAGATATATAAAGAGGATAGATAATTTAGTGTTATTCCTCTGTAGAATTTTATATGTAAATAATTTTATCCCAATTAAAATGTTTTTTTGTTTAATTAACGTTTCGAAATAATTTTTATTTCCTCATCAGAACTAAAATATACAAAATAAAAAATATAATAATTATAAATTTTCGTTGAACAATACTAAAACTTCTTTTAATAATAATAATAAATAAACATAATTAATAATTAATTTTCAATTACAATATTTTTTGTTTTCATTTGTAGGTTATAATTTCATTGTAGTATAGTTTTATCAAAATTTTATTATGGATTAAATATTTTACCTGTTTTTTTCTGTCACTAATTTGATCTACCATTTATTAATATACCCAATATTTTTAATGATCATTAAAATTTCGGCAAGATTACGATTGTGCACAGTTTCCTAGCGCATCATATCAATTATGCATTGTTCACCCGTGCAATATTCAATCGTGCACTGTATCAATCCTGCATTGTTTTTTTGTACAGCTTACGACCATGCACACTTTCTTTTGCGCAATGTTCGATCATGCATGATAATAATTGTGTATTCTTCTTTCGTTCACTGTATTCTTATTACAATGTACGATTGTGCATAGTTCGTTTGTGCATTATGCATGAAAGATAATGTGCACGAACGTACATTGTTCGACTGATATGGTGAACAATCAAACAGTGCTCGATAGAAAGTGTGCACGATCATACTTTGCATACAAAAATATTGTACGATTAACATAGTGCGCTATCAAACGTTGCACGGAAGAAAGTGTGCACGATCGTACGTTGCACGAAAAAACAATGCAAGGTTGATACAGTGCACGATCGAACATTGCACAGGTGAACAATGTACGATTGATATGATGCACAATAAAACTGTGCACAATCGTAATCTTGACCAAAATTTCTCTATCAATAATTAATTTCAATAGAATAAAATTTGGATATAACTATAGGTAAAAAAGAATATCATATTTATGATTGAGTTTATCAGTATCTGATTTTAAATTTAATGTAAATTTTTTTATTTTTTTAATATATACAATTTCTGAAATTTTTCTTTTTTTGTTAATTATTTTCTGAATCTAATATTTGAAATTGGTCAAAATTAATTTGATGTGATGGGTTATTTTCTTTATGTTGAGTAATAACTGTATTAATATGTGAATCTAAATTGTGTTTATGTTCTTTTAATTTGGTTTGAATATTTCTTTTTGTTTCGCCAATATATGTCTTTTTACAATTACAACCAATTTTATATACAACTTTACACTCAAAACATTACATTGTAAAATTACAGTAAGTTTATTTTATATATTTTAACTCTTAATAGATTTCACAGTAGAGCTGTATTTTTAATTTAAATATTGTACATTTCAAATAAAATACTGTAATAATACATTTTTTTGTGTTATTTTAAAGTGATATTAACTGGAAAACGTACTATAAAATCACAGATGTCGTTTTGAGTGCAGTACTTTGTTCTTTTTTTAGAAAAAAGTTACTGATTTGTTCAAAAAGTAATAAAACGGTTAGTTAACTTTATTAAGTGGTAATGATATATTTTAACTTAAATGCATTTTTACTTTCTTTAAATATCAAATCTTTGAATACATTTTTAAATATTATGTTTTAACCTACATCATTATGACGCTCAAAATGACAGTTTTGATATGAAATTTTTCAATGATTTATTTTAATTTATTGATACTTTTTACTTATATTACGTTCTACAGGTTTTTTTACATTCTGTTCTCTGCCAAATTTGATATGTTAATTAAAGTGCTTGTCAATAATTTGCGGCCTATACCCACCATTTTAAACGACTCATCTTTAAATAATTTTCTCTTCGTTATTTATTCGGTAATCTTCCCTGAAATTTTGTTTATCTGTATCTTATCGTGATTTACAATTTCTCATGTTCCTTAAATCAAGTTTTATTTTATTTTAGAACAAGGTGAAAAAAACATCACGAAAAGTACTTTTCGTTACTCGGGGAGGGAAAATGCTATTTTCCTCCCTAGGGAGATTTAGGAAAATGGCTTTTTTCCCTCCCTCGTAACGAAAAATATAGTACGCAACATGGGAGATGATCGGAAAATCGTTTCCCTCGCGGTTACAAACCTCGCCTTCGGCTCGGCTTGTAAACTCCGCTCGGGAAAACGAATTCCCGATTTCATCTCCCTTGTCGCGTAATGTACTATTTATTAAATTGATACCACGATTTAATGTATATCAAACTTGTTTTTAATAAAGAAGATATTTTTACAAAATATGAAAAATCATATGAGAAGACCATCATATGATATCCCTTCTCATTTTTGCTTGTGGTGTCTCTCTTGATTACGTTCGTTCAGTTTCTTTTGTATGTCTGCTATGCATTTACTTCTGTAACTTTTGTAGCTTCTGTAAACTCATGCTACTTCGAAATAAAATTTTTATTTTATATACTTTTGAATGTTGTTTACATCAAATCAAAATAGTTTTCTTAACTATATATAAATAAACGCATTCCATTTGATTATTTTATTGAATGCTGGGTAAAACTGTAAAAAAACATTTAATTGATAGTAACTTAAATCTATTGCAAAAGTGCTACGAAATAAAATTTTCGTAACTAAATGCAGCCAAGATGAGTTTGGCCTGCAATAAGCCGAATACGATGCTCAGTTGGGCAGATTCGAAACGTGTGCCTCGGCAGATTCGAAGACCCTGGTTAGCAGGTGGTGCCAGTTTCAGGTTACACACAGTCTTGGAAATTCTCTGCACCCGAATACTGATTTCGGCGCGTCTGCCCGTTGTTGGCACGCCATGCATTATGTTAAGAAGTGCAGTTAATTACGAAGATAATTTTGAGTTGTGTCTTTGCGTGCTGCACATAACGAGCTCTCGCGACGAGCTGATAGTAGTAGTATGGCTGGTGGTGGTATTACTCGTTGTAACGCCGCACTACAGCTCTAATATTCTGTGCCGTGCAAGCCAATCCGATTTTAACTGCTGCGACCGTTTCCTCTGTATCTCGTTATTCCGCGAAAAGATATCGAAATCGCAATACAATACCAAACTTCGTTTCTCCATTAATGTGCAAAAATAAATACGAGTCTAGATAAAAATATCATTTCATATAATTGAAAAGTAAATACTGTTTTTAAATACTTAATAAATTTATTATTTAAGGTCAAAAATTCTTTACTTTCATGATATTTTTATACTTTTACTATAATTTATGTTATATATTAATGTTACTCACATTTTGAATTGTTTAACTTATTGTTATTATTTCTACGACCTGCGGTCGTAGGGCAGAAGGCAACTATCAAATAACTTACCCTGAAATATAGAAGAAATTGAACTGTAATAGCACTAAACTTAATGTGAAACTTCTATTGACATCACATTGTCGTATAAAATATTACGATTGTGATGTTCTTTCTAAACGTATAATATTCCTCAAATATGAAAAGAAATTTCGTTTTCAAATGCTGTTAATAATTTAGTAAATTTTTTCAGTGCGTCACGTTTTCCGTTACTACAATTATACATGTATGGAAAATGTTATCGTTTTTTATCTTCAAATTCAGCAAAAAAAATCTGAATTTGAGGATGACTGTTCAAATTTTGTATAAATGTTAATGTTGGTTCATTTTTTATTATTTTTCACCTTGAAATGTACACACATTTTCACATTCACAAGTTCATATAACTGTATTTTAGTTAATCGAAACAAACATTTCAATTTACTGAAAAGTTCAAACTGTTGGATGCACGTGGAACTACTGATATACTGTTTGCTTTTTTTGTGGTATGCAATATTTGTTTTATACCTGTAATGATTTTTCAATTCAAGATTTGATAAATATTAATTAGTTACATTAATTTTAAATTAAATTTGAAACCAATTATACAATTATTTGTTAACACAATGGAAACTTTAACGTTTGCTTTATGCCAACGAAAGGGCTGTGAAGTGAAGTAGTCAGTGAATAAGTTGATTATACATTGACATGGTAAATTTTTCGAATTGCTTTTATTAAGATGGGACAATTCGCAGAATAAAACACGTACAGTCGCAGACTAGTTGAAGCAAAATTAGCCTGCAAGAGACAACGTATTCCAGCATTGTATGCATTAAACAGAAATACTCAGGGAATCTATTCCGCAACTTTTATTTTCGTGTTCACTTTACGTCGATTCACCAAGATGAATTGGCTGATCGATTACATTTCAATTAAAGTACCTTCATAGTTGCTTATAATGATTGATACAGCGAATCTAAACGTGGCGAATTGGGAATATCATTTAGCGTTGATTGCACATCGGCATAATGTAACGACGACAATCGTACTCATTTGACAGACTCGAAACACGAGTTTCCGCGAGAGATTTAATCAATTCAAATAGATCTGGAAATCGTTTTGCATATTATTTTCTCTCGACATAATCTCGAAAAAAAAGGATTATGTCAGTAAATGTTACATCTGAATTGTGGTATTATAGTTAAATGGTTTATATATGATGTTGCATAAAAATTTTAAATTATATTAAGAGTATTACGTTTAATGTTAATTAAAATTAAAGCATAATTAGATCACTAAAGTACTTCTAGGTAATTATACAAATATTAAACTTTTATTATATACTCGTAATATAATACAATTCAGAAATCAATTCAATTTAATAATATACATTTTGATTGAAACAAAGATCTTACATACAATTATGTAATAACGAGTAAGAAAGATGAGAAAACGTTAAATAAGTATAAAGTAATTGATCTGTATTAAGGAAATCGTGGGTACAACAGTATATAGTAATTTGTGCTCCGGTAAAACACTCAACGCTCGGCAGCCAATAGTGTCACTTGACGCCATAGCGTTCAAAATATTTTTTCGTCTAATCTGCGAAGTGTCACTTCGTTCCCTGTGAAGCGACGCGCGGAGTATTACTATGGGCGCAAAATTAACTTATTATTTCCCAAGTAGAAATTTTGCCTAGGCACTGAAAAGGGGCTGAAATGTTGAACTGCTTACTTGCCAAGTGCCTGACATGGAAAACTTGTCAGGCGCTTGTACAGAATGTAACGCTGTGTATGAAAAGGCGCTGTCTAGTTAAACTTGATAAGCGCTGTCCAGTTGAACTTGAACGGAAATCAATAAAAAAATGAAACTTCCGTATTAATTTCCATTATTATTATCTTTTTTTATTTATTGATTACTCTTTTATGCACTTAGAAGATATTTTCTTTCATTTTGTTTTGAATTTTTTAATCATACTTTTTAAATAAGTACTAAGACTTACTAAGACTTACTTAAATAAGTATATATTTAAGCTGCACATAAGTTCACAACTAGAAATAATGAATTTTTTGTGTTTAAAGTAAATGAATAATAATAATTATAAAATGTATTAATTGATAAGTAACTAAAAATAAATATGGAACAAAATTAAGCAAATAATAATAATAATATAGTAATTATCAGTTCTAATATCAAAAAATATAGTAAGGGGGCAAAAAAATTGTATTATTACGTATATTATGATTATGATTAATTATTAATTATATTAATTAAATATTAATGTAATTATTTTTTTAATTATTGATAATTTATAATATTTAAAATATAAACAATGACATATTTGTGTTAATAACATTGTTCATATATTTCACAATTTTTTAACAAATATGACCTTTTTTTTAGGGAAGTAATAAAAATTATAGCTAAGAATAAACAATTAATTAATTAATATTATATATTGCTTATAATGTTGTTTGTATAATAATATAAAATATATTGCTTATAATATTTTAAATATAATAAAAATATAAGAAATAAATATGAAAAATAATAAAATAATCAATTTAAATTAAATAAAAATAAAACATAACAAAGTAAACAGTGACTTAATAAACTGATTTTTTTTATGTTCATTAGTAGAAACTATTTTTTTCAAAATGAAAACTAAATTTAAGTTTAATATTTTAGCGCCTATCGAGTGACTGATCATAGATGCTAGTTCAACATTAACTTTTTAGCGCCTTTCTGGATATAAAGAAAAGTCAACTGGCCAGCGTCAACTCGCAAGCGCCTTTTCAGGATTTTGATAGTTAAAAATTGACTAAATGTACTTGTAACTGCCTATCTAGGAACTAGACAGGCGGATAACAGTTTATCTAAACAAGTTCATCTAGCCTCAGCCTTGATAGCGCCTTTTTAAAACTTGACAAAACTAGTCAAATTTATAGTTGGGTTATTCGACTGGCGTAGTTAAAAAAATTAAATAATTAATTCTGTTGCGACGCACCATAACCAGTTAACTGATCAAAACATGATTTCGAGATATTGACGTCTGAAGTTTTTAAATGGTTTTTTAGAATATAAATTACTTTGTTCACATTGAAAATATGTCAAGAAATTTCATATTTATATATTAGATATAAATATTAATTGTCTTATTTGAAAATCATTTAACCAGTGATTTAGTCAGGACTCATATACGGTTATAGGGAGGGAGTCACAGGGTTTCGCCCGCGCAAAGCCGGGGCTTTAGCTAGTATATATATATGCCTTAAAACTCTACATTGAAAAGATGTGACATCATGTTAGCCGCTAAGTAAATTGATAATAAACGGCAAGGGTCCGATCGTACAGATAAAATTGTAACACATGATGAACTACTTACAAAAAAATGAGAAATATAAAAAAGAAATACATTTAAATAAAGAACTTTAACATAAGAAACTCAATATTTATGCACATGAAAAATAAGCACGAAAGAATTAGAAACATAAGAACCCCGCACAAAATTATCATAAACATAATATTGAATACGCAAAAAACTGACACTTAAAAATCCCGCACAAAATTATCAGATACATAATATTAAATACACAAAAAACTGATACTTAAAAATCACGTACATAAAAAACCGACACATAAAAAACTGGCACAAATATATCAGACACGTTAATATCAGACACATAAAAATCCCGCACAAAAATATCAGATACATAATATTAAATACACAAAAAACTGACACTTAAAAATCACGTACATAAAAAACCGAAACATAAAAAACTCGCACAAATATATCAGACACGTTAAAATCAGACACATAAAAAACCGAAACATAAAAATCCTGCACAACATTCTATCATTTTTCGGTCTATTTTTCCTATCGTTGTTTGGTACCAGATCGTGGGAAACATTTTGTACTCGAAAGCAGCTGTCCTCTAACGGACATTTACTTAAATTAAATAAGACCGCGGGAGTTCTAAAATACTCATAATAGTTCTAAATACTCATAATAGTTACCAATCATAATACAAGTAATAATGTTATTGTCATTATTATAATTATATGAATGATAATTATTTATTTATACAAAAATATTATTTATTAATAAAATTAAATTATTATAAATTAAAAATATGAAACATAATGAAATTAATACATAATATTGCATTTTAGTAACCTAAATAATTGTAATAATAAAAAAAATTAACGTATGCTTAATTTCTTGTATTATGTTTTTTTATATTATGTTTTATTTATTATAGTTTAATTCATAAATAAATTATGTTTATGATTATGGGAAGCTTATTGGAAGATTATGGGAAGATTATAAGAAGCTTATGGAAAGATTATGGGAAGCTTATGGGAAATTTGTTTAGGAGCTCATAAGAAGCTTATGAGGAGCTTATGAGGCGCTTATGCGGAGCTTATGAAGCGCTTACGAGCTATTGTACTCAACCAGGTTATGTGATAGGAATATCTTCTGTATAACATTATTTGTAATTTTGTTAGTTTGAGGCATATTTTTTGAAACGTATCTTTGTGTTGCGATTTTTTTCTATTTTCTGGAATAAAATTAGGTTCCATATTAATTCTGTGTATCAGGGAATTACTTTTATGATGTAACAGTGTGAAAACTGTTGTATTAAAACTATACGTGTAGATATAAAACGCACGCTAGACTGATTAATTCATGTAAATATAAAAAATTAACTTCTTCGTGATTTTTATTCAATAATTTTTGTTGTGTCACAATAATAAATAATTTTATTGCCAGCTAATTAATTTTATCTATTATTATAATTATCAAAAATAATATTAAGTTTATTGTTAATAATTAATTTATTGTTAATTAATTATATAAGTTTACGAGTGAGTGAGATAACCTGAATTATTTGTATTTAAAATAAGTTTTCTTTCCAAGATGTGATTGCACGATTATTTTTTTATTTGTAAAAATGTATGATTTACTTAGGAAAAAATATCACCATTTTACATGTTTATTTTTGAAGTAAATGATTTTTTAGATATGAAATGTTATATGACTTAGTGTTTATTCTTGCCATTGTATCGCTGCAGTCTAATATGCACAGGCTCATAATCTTTGAATCCATATAGAGAGGTTAAGTTATGGCCAAATTCACGCCGACTCATACAGGGTGGACCGAATGAGAATATAAGTGAAAATATTTCGAAAACCACGCATCGGATCGAAAAAAAGTGGTAATAAAAGTTGTTCGTCTCGACGGGGAACATCCAATGATAACAAACTCGACCTTTAACCCCTGACTTCCTAGGGGGTGGGAGATGATGCATAAAAAATAGGCTTTTCAATTGAACTTTTTTGAACATTCGCAATTTCCAAACAAAATACGTTATATTTTGTACAATTTTCTTGTACAGAACATAAAAATCACTCTAATTTCTTGATTGATATCTAAATTAGACAAAATCTGTAAATTATAATTAAAAAATAATGTTTACATGATTATATTTTGTTATTAATTATAAACATAGTTTGAACTGTTCAAAATAGTTCAGTTCAAAGTTCAAATAGTTCACTTACCATTTTTCCACATTTATATATATATTTTATCTCAGGATTAATTTTATTTATATGATATGTTAATCGACTTGTATTAATTTACTATTTCTTGTACTTTTACATAAAAAATATATGAAAATAAATTACGATAACGTAAATGTTTAAATGTTCAATTGACAAGCCTAATAAAAAACTTAAATAGGAACCCTCAATTTTAATCGCAGATTCAGATTTCCCAGAAAAAATTACATTGATTCGACCTACGATATAAGTCATTTTGGTCAATAGATGGCGCTGCAATCGAAAAAATAAAAGAGGTCGAAAAATTGCTTCAAAATTAGGGTTCTCTCTTAAAAAGTTGCCTCCTTCCATCAAAATGAAAAGAAGATCGTTTGACGCGGCACTGTGGGTGTTTGACGAATTACGGTTGACTATAAAAGGAGGGGCAGTACGGTCAGAGATCATTTTTCTTTCAGAATCAGAACTGAAAACATTTTGAGAAAATCAAGAAAATTGGTAATATTTTGTTTCAAAACATGGCTCATTATACTCCTACGAAGATGATTGATGTGATTTTGGTTTTAGGTGAATGTTACAATAATTACGCTGCTGCTGCTAGTGTCTATGCTCAATCTTTTGAAAACAAGCAACATCCAACTAACGTGACTATTCGTTATCTTACATTAAAAGCACGAAATAGACTTTAACGAGATGGTCTTTAATGGTCTAGTGTGGTGTTGTAAATGGATATTTAATTGGTTCCATCTTTTTTGAGGGAAATGTAACAGGGGCTTCTTATTTAGAACTTCTTAGAGATCATCTTGGTGTATTAATAGAGTACGTAGATTTAGCATGTAGGCAAAGAATGTGGTTTCAACAGGATGGTGCAGCACCTCATTACGCTATTATCGTTACAAACTTTTTGAATTTGCTGGTCGGTGGATTGGACGTGGTGGACCGTACTTGTGGCCTCCTCGTTCACCTGACTTAACACCTCCTGACTTTTTTGTGTGGGGCATGCTTAAAGATGCAGTGTATGAGCGACAGCCAGCAACAAGAGATGATATGAAACAACGTATCCGAACAGCTTGTGCAGCTATACCTCGTGCTGTGTTGCTGCAAACTGTTCATGACTTTTACAGAAGATTGAACTTGTATAAGTATGTATTCAAGCTAAGGGGGCTAACTTCGAACAATATCTTCGTGGCTAATTTTGAAGTGGTAGTGCAAATTTGATAAAAAACCAAACATTTAAAAAGCACAGTGATTCGTGAGAGGCAAGCAGACTCACGTTAATCAAGCACCCTAAAGGGGACAGAAGACTACTACGTCCATGTCGTTGTTCCTGGGTAACGCTAAAAGTACTTTTTAGTTTAAGTATCATTCTTATCTACAATTATTTTTTAGATATTAGTTGAGTTTTAAAAGAGATCCCTAATTTTGAAGCAATTTTTGGACATTTTTTTATTTTTCAAATGCAGCGCCATTTATCGACCAAATTGACTGACATCATAAGTCAAATCAATGTAATTTTTTCAGGGAAATCTGAATCTGCAATAAAAATGGGGGTTCCTATTTAAGTTTTTTATGCATCACCTCCCACCCCCTTCATAAGCTCCGCATAAGCGCCTCATAAGCTCTTCATAAGCTCCTCATAAGCTTCTTATGAGCTCCTAAACAAATTTCCCATAAGCTTCCCATAATCTTTCCATAAGCTTCTTATAATCTTCCCATAATCTTCCAATAAGCTTCCCATAATCATAAACATAATTTTATTTATGAAGTAAACTAAAATAAATAAAACATAATATAAAAAAACATAATACAAGAAATTAAGCATACGTTAATTTTTTTTATTATTACAATTATTAAGGTTAGTAAAATGCAATATTATATATTAATTTCATTATGTTTCATATTTTTAATTTATAATAATTTAATTTTATTAATAAATAATATTTTTGTATAAATAAATAATTATCATTCATATAATTATAATAATAACAATAACATTATTACTTGTATCATGATTGAAACTATTATGAGTATTTTTGAACTCCCGCGGTCTTATTTAATTTAAGTAAATGTCCGTTAGAGGACAGCTGCTTTCGAGTACAAAATGTTTCCCACGATCTGGTACCAAACAACGATAGGAAAAATAGAACAAAAAATGATATATTTGTGCGAGTTTTTTATGTTTCGGTTTTTTATTTACGTGATTTTGAAGTGTCATTTTGTTGTGTATTTAATATTATGTATCTGATAATTTTGTGTGGGAATTTTATGTGTCGGTTTTTTATGTGTCTGATTTTAACGTGTCTGATATATTTGTGCGGGATTTTTATGTTTCGGTTTTTTATGTACATGATTTATAAGTGTCAGTTTTTTGTGTATTTAATATTATGTATCTGATAATTTTGTGCGGGATTCTTATGTGTCAGTTTTTTATGTGTCTGATATTAACGTGTCTGATATATTTGTGCGAGTTTTTTATGTGTCGGTTTTTTATGTACATGATTTCTAAGTGTCAATTTTTTGTATATTTAATTTTATGTTTCTGATAATTTTGTGCGGGATTTTTATGTGTCAGTTTTTTATGTGTCTGATATTAACGTGTCTGATATATTTGTGCGAGTTTTTTATGTTTCGGTTTTTTATTTACGTGATTTTTAAGTGTCATTTTTTTGTGTATTTAATATTATGTTTCTGATAATTTTGTGCAGGATTTTTATGTGTCAGTTTTTTATGTGTCTGATATTAACGTGTCTGATATATTTGTGCGAGTTTTTTATGTTTCGGTTTTTTATGTACGTGATTTTTAAGTGTCAGTTTTTTGTGTATTTAATATTATGTTTCTGATAATCTTGTGCGGGATTTTTATGTTTCTAATTCTTTCGTGCTTATTTTTCATGTGCATAAAACTTCAGTTTAGTATGTTAAAGTTCTTTATTCAAATGTATTTCTTTTTTATGTTTCTCATTTTTTTGTAAGTAATTCATCATGTGTTACAATTTTATCTGTACGATCGGACCCTTACTATAATAAACTAAGACCTCCCACCAAAGCGGAATAATATAAATTCATAAATTGAATAATTAAAAACCTTACAAAGGAAAAAATGGACGAGCCAAGGAGTATACGATGCTCTGTTTATTCCTAAACTATATTCTAAATTAAACAAATATCTTTAATGGATTCAAATATCTTACTTCCATTCAAAGTAAAGGTACCGCATGTTTTTTTTGCACTGACCGATCCAAAGGATCGGTCAGTGCAAAAAAAATGCGAAGCGGATAATCGAAACAACAAACAAAACGAATGAAACTCTTATCGCATGCGGATCATCAACGCAGCGACACATCTCAAAGCGCGGGGAGAGCTGGTTGGCTCTCACGAGCGACGCAATCAAAAACCAAAAGAGTCAAACCAGAAAATAACGATAATAAACGCTGAAAAATGACGAGGTTTACGGGCGAATAGACAACAACAATTTAACGCAAACAAACTTTACTTTATTCAATGAAACGCGCGTGACCAGCGTGCGCACGGCCGCGGACGCTAAGCTACAGGAAAGAAACTCAAAAGAAACGCGTTATTCGCCTGCAAAAACCTGAAAAATAAACGGGAGGGCGTAACGAGAGAGACAGAGAGAGAGAAACGACGACGCGAGCACTCGTTAAATAAGCCGGCCACCCGCTTGGAAGCGGGCAGCCGGGTTACCTGGCTTCATTGTCGTTGCAATATGGCGGTGGCTCGGCGGTCCCGCCGTCCACGGCTCGAACGTCCGCGCGCTGGCCTCATTCCCCTCGTGGTCGCCTAGCCGGTCATCATGGGCAGCAGCAACACTATACAACAAAAACTGGTCACTTCCGTACACGCGCGGCTCGGTCCGGGCACTTATTTTTTGTCTCAATACAAATCGCTCGGATCGGGCTCCGGGATCTTGTATCGCGATCGGTTGAACATTGGCTGTGGTCGGCTCGTGCAAGGTGGCCGCGTCACCTCGGACGCGGCCACCTCGGACGGCACTGAGCCGCTTGGCCGAAAGCTTTTCGGCTGGCGTCGGCTCAGTACCACCAATTAATTCGCTTGCCCGCTATCGAGCTCGCGTCGACGGCGGAAAAATTTAAATTTAAATAACCGGCAAATTATTGCCGGTTACAAGACCTACCAAAAATGTATTCTATAAAAATAGTATTCCCCCAAAACTATCAAAAAGATGCCTTAAACTTTAAAAGAAAATGTGAAATACCTTAAAACTCTACATTAAAAAGATATGAAATCATGCGAAGAGCCAAGTTGATTGATGCATTAAATTTCACAAAGATGCTTCAAAACTTTAAAACAAAATTTCAAATTAATTATGCAAAAATACCTCAAAACTCTACATTAAAAAGATGTAAGATCATGTAAGGAGCCAAGATCACCATTAAATTAAATCCTAACAAAAATAAGTCATTAAGAATATATACCCACAATAAATCCCAACAAAAATCCTACGCGGAAAATTGAAACTAGATATGAGCACTGCGCTGGATAAAGGAAATCAATGTTTAAAAGTAAAATGTTACTTAAACATTGGAAACAAGTGTGCGGACAATGTTAACCAATTCGACCGTCATAGTTTGCGTTGATATTATGTTATACCGATTTAATTTAAAAATGGTTCGCGCCAAGAATTTTTTATTTTTCTTTGAAACTAACGAAACTATGTGAACTAATGAAACTATGACTGTATAACCAAACTAACGAAACTTACAATAACACATTTTTGCATATTGTTTTGTTTGGAATATTTTTCTTAGGAATTTTTTTTATTTGGATTTATTTAAATAGGAATTTTGTTGTTAGAAATATTTTTTATTGTGAATGTTTTTGTTAGGTATTTTTTGAATGACTTTATCTGGTATACGGAAAATCGAGACTAGATATTAACACTGCACAGGACATAGGAATCCAATCGGTTTACATTGTCCACTTTTACAGTGTCACTTTTAAACATTGAATTCATTTATCGTCTACGATATATACTTACGAGTCACTCACGCGTCGTTATCGAGTCGCCTACGAGTCATATGAGAGTCGTCTATTACTCTCTCCCCAATCGCCATCCAGTCCCTAGAGCAACATTATATGAACATAATTCATGAATTTTTGAAGAAA
>JABFPJ010003873.1:0-15023 GCA_022817425.1 Gryon sp. ZL-2020
ATTTACACGATTTCGTGTAAAAATACAAATTAATGTCTAAAAAGTGTTAATTGTACACCGATCGGTGTACCAACAGCCAATCATAATTATACTTTAGATATATTTACACCTTTGGGTGTAAAAAATTACACCGAAATTTTTACACTTTTACACTAGCACGAGATTTTTTTTACTGTGTATGCACGATGTAATGTCAAAAAGGTAAATTTTAAGCATTCTTTAAATATATTAAAAATATATTATGAATATATTAAAAAAATATTTGCATAGAAAAAATATATTCAGAATATATGAACAATATATTCGCAATATATTTTGAATATATAAAGAATATATTCATGATATATCTATAATATATTCATGACATATTTTTGAATATATTCTTAATATATTTAAAAAATGTTCCAAATTTACCTTTTTAGCATTACATTGTGAATATATTGTCAATATATTTAAAATTCGTTGTCATTATATTGCAACTACCCACATACATGAAAATATATTTCTCAAAATATATTTGAAATATACAATTTATTGTCGCAAATATATTTTGTTCAGAAAAATATATTTATATATATTTTGAAAATATATTTTCGATCATGTGGGTATATTCTCAGTATATTCCTATATCAAAAATATATTATGTATTTAATATAAATATATTAAGAATTTATTATAAATATATTTAAAAAATATGAATACATTAAGAATATATTAAGAATGTAAATATATATTCGCAATATATTTTACATTTTGCTAAGGTACTGTGACCTTTAATTGAAAATCGCTTGAATCATTCGACTCAATAATTGATTCAGTTCTCTATTGTGATTGATCTCAAAGAAATAGATTACGTCAGTATGAGTAATATTGAGTTAGAACTCATCATCTCTTTTTCATACATTGTCGCAGATCTATGACTAATTCTGTCACTCTTTTTGTTTCTCTCTGTCTTCTTTTTTTTTCTGAATCCTATTTTTCTTCATCGATAACCTTGAAGATGCATCTTGTTTGACTTTCACTGAGTTATCTCCGGGTAGCTAACAGAGAATGTCTAACCACTATTGAGCGCCAGCGTGGTTAGTCAATGTCAACACATTCAAATTACTCGCAACCCAATAAAACATCCAACCGCCTAATAACACCTTTTTACGTAGAAAAGAAAACTCGGCCTTGTGTCTTTTACCCATACTTGTTACCATTTCGCATTTTTTTTCTACTCGTCCCATAAGTGTTACCCTAAAAAAAAGAAGAGCTTCAGTCTAATTTATTTATTTATCTTCTTCAAGTGTAATTATTCCAAGATGTACAATGTAATACTCTTCTTCTTTTTTTTCCTTCTTCAATGCAGAAGAAATTGATGCATCAAATATGTAAATTTAATTGGCAAATTATGTTTAATGGATGAAACTAAATTTTATGTGAATTGGAATATCGTTGTTATTGTTATTATTATTTAGAATAGATAGAGATAATATATATGTAGGCTCTATAAAAGTGTAACGTGGTTATATATGGATTATACATGAGACATTTGTGATCCTATACACACTTAGACATATCAACTATTTATGAACTACACCTCAATTTCTTATGACATATATATACCTCGTTTGAAAAAGGTTGAGAACTTTCGATATATAGACCAAAATGCGATATCTTATATAAAATATCGTCAATTATTTTATTAAATAGACTTCTGATGCTAAAAATGCATATTTTCTGGAATAATTTATAAATTCAAAAAAATATATTTAATTTTCTATTTAATTAAAAAAAAGTTTTTTATTTATAATTATTTGGATGAATTGAAACATTAATTAATTAACATTAACATTTTCTGGAATAATTTATAAAATTATTTATATTAAATAATAAAATATTTATTCTATTTTTCAAAAATACAGTTGTTTTTTTTATTTACAATTATTTGGATGAATTGAAACATAAGATTTGTTACTTTCACATTTCATGAAGATCTGAATTTCATGAATGCAAATTTCGAGCATCTTTTTTGGATTTTATTTATCGTAAACAAGAAAACATTTCATCTGAATATAATGTTGAAACACTGAAAGGTATTAATTCAAGTTAACGACAAAAGTGAACTTGAGATACTTAATATTGGATAATTATGATAAACGCGCGAAATAAGACGATTATAAATTAACGGCTTGAACGATGTAACAAACTTGAATGTGTCTTGTAATATTGAATGATTCTTCATTTCAAGTTAATTCTTTTCTAATTACACAATCGGACATAGTCGAACAACATATTTATAGACATTATTATTTAAATTGAAGTTTCATCAATTATTCATTTTGTACACAATTTCGAATTTTTAGTTTAAATTTTTAGTTAACTTAAATGCTCAAATTCTGACGGTTCAAAATTGTTCGAGAGAAATAAGCTTTATTTGATTATGATATAAAATAAAAAAAAAGAATATAAAGTTAAAACCTTCTGAAGATTGTAAAATAGTTGTAAAATAAACGCAGAATGATAAAAATGCTAAAATAGTATAATAAATTAGGTCAATGTAAAATAAATATTATATTGCGGTGTGAAAAAAAATTAATATGAATTATAAATTAAAAAATGCCTACTGTTTCTCACTAAAGAACAAAAGAAGAACACGATTAGCTTAATACGATAAGAGTCTGTAATTACTTCTTATTCCCTGCAAGATCGTAAAAACTCACATAAAATTCGTTGACTTATTTTTATTATTTCCTATACTCATTCATCACTTTTATTGATGATACTTGTAAGTCTTACTTGATAATATTTGTTTAATCGAAATTAAATTTCATGAATACAACTTTTTGTTCAAAAAGTACTTAAAACATATCTCAGTGTTTAATTAATTTTAATTCATGACATAAAATGTATATTCCAAATTAATATAAAAATGAAAAAAGGAAAAAATAGTGAAAAGTCAAGTTTATAATCGTTTATTAATTGTATATACAATACTTAATTTAACAATAACCCGTAACAGAATGATGAAGAAACATTGCAGAAATGTAACTGATTATCAATAAATAATCTATTTAGACATTAATCGGCTAAATCACTGTTTCGTTTGGTAAAATTTCCAAGCGAAACATAAATTCACACACTCGCATACAAACCGCATACGTTATAAATCACAGATTTTACATAGATATATATCTCGTCGCAACGTGCATTGGTATTAACATGTCGGTGATACATAATAATAACGCTCGTAAGTTAATTTTCGAAAATATCAAATATCGAACATTAGCACGAAACGCAATTCAATTATCCTCAGTAGTTTCACTGAAAACAAACGCATAAATCCAATTTGCATATTCAAATATTTTGCAACAAAAAAATTAAGATAAATTGTTATACAAAATTGTTATACAATTAAATCTATTTTATCGAATATTATAATAAATGGAAATACAATTTGAATGGCATTAATATCATGGCGTTGCGTTTTATCTGACTGGCACAAAACCATTTACTATGTTTTACAATATGTAATGATACAGTACATACATCTTACAACTCGCATCAAATCAAGAACAAGAACTCAATAGAAGAAAGAAGATTAGTTTATCATTTTCAGTGACTATACATTACTCACGAAATAAAATTGTTTCAGAATATAAAGATAAAGTTGAAATAATTGTTAAATATGAAAAATCATTGCAATAAAGAAAAAAGAAATACAATAATTAAGCAAAGTGAAGATCAGTAAATTAAAAGGAAAAACGTGTTTGATCGCCATAATATTGAAACTTAACGATAAATCTCAATAAGAATAATAATTTATTCATTCGACCCTTTTTATAACACGAAGACACCAAAAAATGACAATCCCGAAAAAAATAATCAAGGATGAATAAAATATCAGCGGACGAGGTCGGACACATACCACATCATATGTGAATGTATATATTTATATATCGTTGCTTCGTATTTATAATCATATATTCATATGTATATTATACTACAAACATGAAAAAATGTATTCATTTATTTTACAGAATAGAAACAATGAGACTTTTTGACTTTCAATGGATGCAATGTCAATGAATGAATTGCCGCACCGTCAAATTTACTTCTCTCTTCTTTCCTTTTTCTTATTCTCTTTCTTTCTTTTACATTGGTCTTTGAAATTGCTCAAAGTTTGAATACGAAATAATGCAGAAACAGTTTCTGCAAGCCATTTACCGATGCAAAGGCAACTCGTTAATTATCAATTCTTGCTCTATCAATGGCTCTGATTCAGAGCTAAATGTAACCGAAACGTACAATGATTAAGTTTTTATATCAAAGCAAGTTACGTTTGTGGAATGCCTCTTTTAATTAAAAACCAAAATGACAAAGAAAGTTATTTGTTAGAACAATATTTTGCAATAATCAATAAACGAGAGAAAACGTTTGTAGAAATGTTATCATCAAAACATTTTAATCATAATTAGAATGCATATGTATCAACTGGATTGAGTAAAATTACTGTTTCATCTAATGAACGCTTTTGTTGAAACAACAATATTACAAAATACAGAATCGTCATCAAACTTAATGATCAGTATTGGCCGTTTCTATAGATAGAAATAATATTCAGAGTTATGTTTCAGTTTCAATTACAAAGTTCAAATTCAGTGCACTATTTCAATCCACTCAGGTGAATTAATACAATTTGACAAAGAATATTTCCTATCGTTAAATCAAAAATGAATATAGAACGAATTGTAAATGAACGAATATGTAACTTAGCTATTTATTCAGCATAATTACTATTCTAAAGTAATTTAAATGTCTGAACAGATTGATTAAATATATAGAAAAGAAAAGCTATTTTACATATAAAGGTTTTTCAATTAAAACCAATGGTTTTATTTTATACGTGGAAATACCCATATTTTGTATTCAATGGAAATAATAATTGGCGTCAATTGACGTTGATTGGCGATCATGTAGTAGAAACGAAACATCTTCGTCTTTGAAGTCATTCTGTGTATGTTGAAACATCACCAACCAGCTTTATTTTAATCCTCACTTTGAAAGAAAAAAGGATTTTTTGTATTTTCCAATGAAATGGTTAAATTCCTTAAGTTATAAACAACATAATTGATATGAGTGTAATCGTTATCTTACTTCTACATAAGCACCAATCAATAACTCTATCAATCTTAAAATAAAATGTATCAGAACGTTAACGAAACAAAATATCATATATTACTTAAACATACTCATGTATATATAAATAATTATATATAAAACCAGAATTTAACATCCTTCAAGCACTGAAGTATAAGCAGTGGATTAGTTTCGTTCTTCATTAAATTCTGTTAGAAACCATTTTGCCTTTTGTATGTACATTTTAAAAGGAAGCGCCACTTATAATCCCTTTTTGTTCTTATTTAATCGACTTGTTTCGACATTGCTTAATTTTTACCAAATTGTACTAAATTAATTTTACAAAATACTATCAAATAAACATTGACTAAACCCGTTAGCAAATATTCAAAAATAAGATTACAAATTATTTCTTTGGACTTCTAAATCAGTTTCAGAAACTGTGAAAGAGAATAAATTGAAAAGATTCTAAGCATTGAATTGATTTGTTCAATCGTTCGAAGGAAATTAAATAACATTTGGCTGATCTGGAATAAGCGAGGCAAAAAACGAACTCAGGAACATCCAAGTGAAAGCCAAAGCACCGGGTCTTTCGGCTTCTTCATTGGCATTTGTCCGTGCTTCTGGACGCGTTTCTGCAGCTTGCGCTGGAGTTTCGTTCTGCTGCGCCTCAGTCCCCGCATTATTTCCACCATTGTTCTGATTATTTTCTACCCTCGCGTTATTCGCGTTATCCGCTCTGGCAATGTTATTCTCTACCCGTACATTATCCTCGTTTTGTGGCATGTGATTGACTCGCAGAAATATGCCTTGATAACTGAAATTCAACAAAATATATTTTAATATCAACATTTAATTTGAAGAAAATTTCATTTTTTTAATAAACAGAAATATATGGAAAAAGAGAAATAATAAATGAAGTTCTTTGTGAATTACACACATGACATAAGTACATACATTTTTATGTAACGGAAAGTGTGAAATGATTACATTTTTTATATTTGCATCAAACGTAAAATTACATTTTTAATTATTTTATAAAATGCTGAATTTTAGGATATGAAAATGTGTAATTTAAATGTATATCTTATTACCTAAATTATATGATTTCTTGCAATTTTGATATTTTTTTCATATACAATTTTAAAAAATAATACATAAAACTGAATAACGATTTTATATAAAATGTAAATCGCAATTTTACAAATAAATAATCTTCCTTCAATTTTTTTTCTTAATAATAATCAACTAAACCAAGTAGGAAAATTACATAATAAATCACAAATAAGAAATATTTGCTGCATAGTTAAAAAGAATGAAGAAAAAAAGAAAGATTACCTTATAATCGCAATGACGTAATAATGAAAAAAAATAGCTAATAAGTAAACTATTCAAATACTATAAATACCAATGGACAATATAAAATTATCAGTATTTGTCTGTTTATCTTAAAATGCTTTCAATAAAATGTAAACTTATCTTAATGCTTAATATATTTCATCGAATATTCTCGAGACATAAAATATGACCTAATTGATTGAGAACAATGAAAAAAAGAACTAAATAAAACATAATTTCACGTTACATTTCCGGATTATTTCAATACCATAGCAACGACTTTAACAATTCTTCTTAAGCGAACGAAATAATTACTTTTCAACTTATTCAATTATTTATCGGTAAATTAACTCATTTAATTAATTTATTAATTATTAATACACAATTTGTATGCATAACGTGCTTTCAGAAGATAGTTTCTAAAGTAAAAGCAATACAAATAATCCAACGAGAGTTCGTATTTCAATGATTTCTAAAAAGACACTTTTCTCTTTTTGTTTGCTAAACTTTCTACGTGTGAATTCACGCCTGAGGTTTATTTAAACCCAAAGTGCTTAGTCGTGAGTTTTTTTTGTATCATTATATATTATTACTGCCATAATTATGCAACATTTTCTTTTCTCACAATTAAAAATAAGTGAAATAATTATTATTTCTGATTACATTTAGTGCGTATCAGTATACTTACAAATGAATTGCAAATCCCAATAGAGTGACGATGAAAATTCGTGTTGGCGACGAATAAAAATAAACTATTCCAAATAGCACAACTACTCGTAAAAAGAAGAAAATAGATTCCAGCCAATCTCGATCTAAGCCTAATCCATTATCATCGGCGTCATCATTAAGTGCATCACCATCCTGTCCTCTACCACGAACTGCTTCTTCGTTATCTCTATTGTTATTGATAGTATTAGTTTGACCATTGGCAGGATCATTCATAGCCTGCATATAAGGCACATTGTTTGGCATTTGAATTCCTTGAGCGGCCATTCTGCAAACAAATTCATGTTTCAATTGTCCTTTATATTCAGAAAACTAAATATCTACTTTATCGTATACATGTCATTGTTTCTTTAATTAATTAACTTCGCATATAAACGTAATAACAAAAGCATTATATAATAAAATACAAAAGACAAATTTCCGTACAAACGAGTTTTATAAAACAAGTAATAATACAACAAAACAATGCACTTTTTTTATTTATAAGATAAATAATGCATTCATAAAAAGAAATCATAAATTATGTAATTGAATGCTTACAGTTGCATAAATTGAAATAAATATTGAGTATAAGCGTGTTGCATCCAAGCAATTTGTTGACTATTTAGTTGGCCATAGTATCCTGGTATGGAGTAAAGTTGTGCTGACGATTGATGATTGATATTGATATTGTTATTGTTATTGTTATTATTATTACTGTTAACAACATTAGTCTCGACTTGAACGTCGCTTTTATTCGGCCGACTGCTTTCGGTTGTGTTTGGGACACACACCAAATGAACGATAAACGACTGATCATTTGTTTCTTCGTAATTTCGCAAAACATCCTTCAAGCATGTATTATCCTCTAATAAGTGTCCGGAATATATCAGCTTTTGTTCCGAATTTTTCTGCAAATGATATAACAATATTTTAGTCATTCCGATTTTAATGCATTTTTCTTCAAACAATTCTCAAACTTAATTATCTACATTATAAATATTCAATTGAATTCAAACTCTCAATATTTATACAAATAACTCGATTATAAAACAAAACAAATGTACGAATGTAAAATTGCTGATGCAACAAATGCAAAAGTGCATTATAAAACGTCTAATAATGAAACATTTCAGTCAAATCATTTCGTTACAATTTCCATTTTCGCTGACAGATAATGCTTAAATGAGCAAATATATATACATCCATCTATCTATTCAACACATACAAATATAGAAACACGTTATCATCGTCGGTGAAACTCTTCATTTCTAATCTCAATAATATATTCATTTTTTCTATTCCTTTTTTTCAATAAACATTTTTTAAATATACACTTTTTTCATACAATTTATTAAAGTTTTTTATTTATTAAAGCTTATAACAAATGAAATGGAGCAAAATTATAAAAAGATGCATTGTTATGATAACTAACTGGTTTGCTAGGATAGACTTCCGCGAGATGATCCTTGAGTTTTGCTATCGTCCAATCAACCTGACAATTGACAACTTGGTCCTCGATTCGTTGATTTGGAGCTTTGATGACGAGTCTGACAGGAGTTTCCATTTTGGTGGCGTGATATCAAACAAGAAGCGGAAGCAAATTGGAAACGATTGCCGAGGCGAGCCAGGTTCTCCTCGCAGCGAAGACGCAGCAGCAACAACAATCCACCCAACAAGCGAATCAATTTTACGATTACGACCAAACTAAAAGCACAAACTCGACCGATCTTAACGCATTGCGCGCACTTGCATTTGCCTCGAAAACACGACTGATTTGAAAAAAAAAAAAGTGCCGATATAATATAGTCGCGAATTACAAACACATTCACACGCACGAACAAATACCAACGTGAGCAATCACATTTGTACGTTCACGTTGTTCTCGCGCAAAGTCTTGGGCTTCGTGTTTGTTACTCACACAGACAAAACTTCGTGGCAATCACTGTCAAACTCCGCTAGTGTGTATTTATTCTATAGGTCAAGATGGAGCGCGTATTTGGCGCATCGCAATTGGCTCGCCAGATTTTACCAACCGTCTTTTCCCACTGGCGCGCGTCACTTTGACTTAGCCATTTAATTCATCACCCGCCAAATTTGAACTTTTTACTTTAATGGTAGATGCTTTATAGGTTCAAGGTGAAACATTATTGCTTTTTTGTTTTGTTTATGACATTTAATTTTTTTGCATTACTCTTTTTATGTTGATTTTTACAATTTTTATTTATTTGCGTTTATTTTTTATTCTTTTTATTATTTATATTATATTTATATTATATTATATTTTATTATTTATATTATTTATTTATACATTTATGTCACTTTATGATTAGATATTGAATTTTTGTTTGGGTATTAATGTTGTGTCAAGTCACTGCGAAAACATTTATTGAACTGTGTGAATATTGTATTCTTTGGTATAAGAAATTTGTTGACATTATCTTTGTCATTACTTTTGTTGTTGTTATTATTATTGTTATTGTTATTACAAAATGGAGTAATTCAAGAAAGAAGTTAAATTTGAAGAATTAAATTAAAGTAAAGTCGAACGAAGGTTTTAAGAAAAGTCAATAACTTATTTTTTTGACATTTTAATACAAGAAAGAAGTGCAGAAAGATCAGCTAAAAGATAAAATGGAATTATCGAAATGCTAACAAAAAATGCACACTGACGTAATCATACCTGTTTGTCTAAAAATAATGCAATTCTGGACTTTAACAAAATAATTTAAAAATCAATATTTTCTTTATTAATGTCGAAAAAAGAATTGGAAATGTGAAAATATAATATATCGTTTTAATAATGTAAAAAATAATTGTTTAAACAATGTATGCATAATTAAAAAATAAATAAATAATATATACATAATGATTAATAAATAAAAAGTGTTATTTTATATGTATAAAAAATAAATTATTAAATTAACAAAAATGCAAGTAACGATTTTTAAATAATTGATATTAAATATTCTACGTATAAAACTTGTGTTAAAATAAATTTATATAAAAAGTTTACAAATAATGTATAATTCGCAATATTCAGAAATATATTTTGTCTTTTTGTATTCATTTTTTCTCTTCGTTTAAAAAATAAAAATGAATGATATTTTGTCAAAGTTATTTTTATTTTATATTTTTATGTAGTTATTATATGTAATCATCGTTTATTTTTCCGAGTTACCAACAGTCGTCACATTAAATCAAAACAAGGATAAAATTGCAGAGAAACATAACCACAAATAATTTTGTCTGATATATACAATAAGTGAGATTTCTAATCTTTATTGTTCTGAAAAATTATTATATTTAAGAAGTTCAATTATTATACGTAAGTATTTTATTTTTTTAAATATATATATGTGTCATTTTATGTATTGTTTGTAATACTTTATGTAAGTTACATATTTTATGCAGAAATTATGCAATATTTTACTAATTAACTAATTATATATTTTTACTTTTTTTTTACTTTTATATTTGTAGGAAAAAAGACATAATGGAAACCTGGTTAGAAGATAATTTATCAAAAATTCTAGATTTTGCTGTTCCACCCGAATTCGTTGAGTAAGTATATAAATTTAATTTTTAATCATTTAAATACTGATTAATAATTAATAGAAATATATTTTTCCCAGATACATAATGAAAATAGAGAATGAAGCAGACTTGGACGCATATCTCGAGACATTGCTGGATTACCGTGATCCGAAACACAGACAGTTTGTTGCAAATTTAAAGAGAAAGCGAAATGAGTATTTTTCTAGCAAATGGAAAAAGGCGAACGAGGAGAAGACACAAAACAAAAATGACAAAAAGAAAGGAAAGTCGTCAAAGTCAAAAGATGCGGTAAGAATTTATATTTTCAAAAACAATACCAAAATATGATTTTTAATGTCAGATATTTCATTTTTCAGGATATCATTAAAGCAGATAAAAAAGAAGTACAGGATAAAGTTGGGAAGAAGAAAACTAAATTCGTTAATTTGTATTCCGAAGAAGGAAATGATAGATCGATCTTGTTAAAAGGTATTATTTTAAAAGGACAAATTGTAAAAGATTAATTTTAAACTTAAAGTTAAAATATGAATAATGTTAAATTACAGGAAGACATAAGTGTGATTGCGAAGCTAAGCAGCATAAACTGATAAACAATTGTCTCAATTGTGGACGAATAGTTTGCATGCAAGAAGGACCTGGTCCTTGTTTCTTCTGTGGCGAACTTGTGTGTTCTCCGGATCAACAGAAAATACTTCAATCAGATTCCAGACAAGCTGATTCATTGTGGAATCAACTTATGGAACAGAAGCCAAATAAAAGTTTAGAAGAGTCTATCAAACATCGAGATAAACTTTTAGAATTTGATAGAAACAGGTAAAATATTACGACTAAATAAAGATTTACTTAAAAAAAGAAAAAGAAAAATGTAACTTTTTATGTTTTTTTTTTTTCTTTAGTGAACAACGTACAAGAGTAATCGACGACGAGAGTGATTATTTCCAAGCAACGACAAACACTTGGCTTTCGAAAGAGGAACGAGAAGCAATGAAAAAAAAGGATGAAGAAATGATGGCGAGAAAACACCAGTCTCGACTGCAGAGAAAAATAACGTTCGATTTTGCGGGTCGAGAAATCATTGATGAAGATAATAATTTTGATATGAACGAGGAAGAGATGAAAAAAGTTGTTGAATTGTCGCAAAATCGGGAGTTTATCTTTCCGGACACTGAGTTGCCACTTTTGCCAACTGTTAGTTTTTGTCGTTTTTACTAAATACATAATTTTTGATGTCAAAAGAAAAGTTGATTTGTTAAAAAAGTAATTTTTATGTTACAGTATATACCAATCAGGAAACCGGAATATAATGTCAAATGTAATACAAGAGTCAACGAGTTTAATAATCGAATTCAAGATAAAGAATATTTAGAAATGTCTGATGATGGAATGTGTCTTAGTATGCATCAACCGTACGCATCTTTGCTTGTGGCTGGAATTAAAGAGTACGACATTTTTAACTTAAAAACAAACTTCATAAACTCAAAAAATATATTTAAAACATTTATATATTTAATTATATTTTAATCTTAATTTAACATTCTTAACTTTAGACATGAAGGAAGAACTTGGTACTCTGCTCACAGAGGACGACTTTGGATAGCTTCTGCAGCCAAAGTGCCAAATATGGAAGAAATATCGGCGCTGGAAAATCATTATAGAGTTTTAAAAAATGGTAATTGAACGTATTTTTATTCAATTTGGTCTAAATTTTCATTTTACAGTTCCAATAAAGCCTTATTTTTGTTTCTTTTAGAAAATCTGAAATTTCCTCAACACTATCCTACGTCATGTTTATTGGGCTGTGTAACAGTCGTGGACGTTTTACCTCAAGAAGAATATCGTAAAAAATTCCCTGAGGGAGAAAGTGAGAGTCCTTATGTGTTCATATGTGAAGATTTCTATGAATTGCCTATCAGATTTCCCATTCAAGGGAAGTACAAGATATGTAAGTTATGCAAAAAGTAAAATCAATTAAATAAATATTTAACTTTAAATGTTCTTCATGTAAACTTTCATTTTATTGCAGACAAATTAGATGAAAAAATTCACCGAGCAGCTGTGAATGCTCTAGAAAAGACTATGCAAAAGAAGTTAAACGAAAACGACGATTAACTTTAAAAGCGCAAGTATTTCATTTTGAACATTAAGAAACTGTAAAGCTTTGTTGATTATTATTCTTAAGTTGACTTTTTGTAATAAAAAGATATTTAGTTTGTTTATGAAAAGGTTCTTTTTATTCAGTTTGATTGCAACATCTTTTTTATAAGTATCGAAAGGATTGGGTTAATAAATTAGTTTATTAACGATGCGTAAAAATGCCGCCTTGGGGAACATATTTGTACGGCCGTGAACGAGCTCTTCCTTTGACTGACTGGAAGTAAATTTTGTCTTTTGGAGCCATGCCTTCGGTTTCGAGGAAAATGTCGAAACAAGCTCGAAGTCGTTGCAATTGTGCCGATAATGTTGGAGGCTTTTCCCACATCACGTTAACTTCTCTCTCAATGTCGCGTAAAACATCGATTGACGTTGTAACCGACGGTCCAACTGAAATACTGAAGATTGGAGTCACCTTTGGATAATCTGGTTTTATTGCTATTCGAGCAACAAGTTCACCTGGAATATTTAATTTTACGATAAATATTTGTGACAAATGAAAATTAATTTTAAGATTAAAAAATATGCCTACAACTGCCACGTCGTAAAATCGCTTCATAAAAAATGTCTGTAGAATTAATAAGTCCCTGTTGACAAACGGTGGGAGTTTCTGGATGATTGGCAAAGCTTTTCCATGTGATGGTCGAAAATTTGTGTAAATTTGTGGACACTTTATGCGGAATTGGGACGATATTATCGGTGAAAATCGGCAGATTACCGGATTCCAGTTGTCGTATTTCCATACATAATTCCAAACGAGCACGAACTCGTCTTTTGATTTCCTTTAGAACGTTCTCAACATTTTGTTGAGCCAACTCTTGATTGATCGACTAAAAAGTTATTTTATTATAAATTATATTAAAAAAATATTATTTTATTTATTTAGTGAAATTATGTTTTATACATTATATATATACCTTTCGTGCAGAAACGTCAGTGGAAATAAAGTGTAATCCGGCCATTCTTTGTGCCCATTTATAAGGTATTCCTAATCCAAGAGAGGAAAATAATCCTAACTTATACTTTGAAAGTTGATAATGATTCGCTGGATTTGGACTTTCCATGCCAGTGTCTTTTGGATATAATTCTCGTAAGACTGATTCTGACACCAGCATATCGCTGGAATTTGTATAAATAAAAAATGTATATTAAAAAATATTAATGAAATAATAAAGTTAAATAAAAAATCTTACCCAGACGAAACGCCACCTAAATCAGCTGCCTCTAATTTGGATTCTACAGTAACAACTTTCAAAACAGTCATATAATAAAATTCCAACGTCAGCTTTATATTTCCTGTAAATAAGAAAAAAAGAATAGATATTAAAACAGGAAAATTGTGTATCATTAAAAACAATTATATTTGGTTCATGTTTTACCCTTAAAAGATAATATTATTCTAACGCTGAGAGGATGTCTCTGTAAAAGTTTGGCTTTCTTCTCTTCCAATCTCGCTTCTTTGGAAATTCTGTGATGTCTCTTTTTATGTACAGGTGCCTCTTCAACCACACCTTCGCCTTGATTTTCTGCGTCTGAGTCGGATTCTTGAGTTCCCTCTTGATTATTCACAAGTTTTGCTTCATCTTCATCTCCTTCGACTGACACAACCAGTGTATTATCTAAAAATGTTCAATGTTAGAAAACCTTATGTCAACATTTAACATCAAATTCATCGACTTTGTTAAATAAAATAATATTTACCATAAGCATCCTGATAAGCAACTGCATTTGCATATAAAACATAAAGCGGGGCAGACAATGAAGATGATTTCTTATGTTCTTCTCTGACTTTATCGAGAGGTAAACCCAAACTTTCTTGAAGAGGTTTACTCGCCTAAAAAATGATTTATTTAAAAAACTTAAATAATATACCAACTAATTATAATTATTTCAATGAATTAATTTGTGCTTTTACCTCTAATATTGTACGCAGTTGTGGATCCAAATTATCCAATCGCGTTTGTTTGGACTCAATACTACTAGCAACGCTTTTTTTACTTTCAGTCAACTCATCACATAAAACAGCCAGTTGTTTTCTTTGCGTCAATTCCCATTCTAAACGAGCTAATCTTAATTGATGGGGATCGTTCTTTGTTATTTCCTATGTAACAAATAATTTCACATATGTTATACAGTTTTTCTTATTTTTT